>CM076539.1:571454-740838 GCA_038429875.1 Poecile montanus | reverse complement strand
ACCACATTAAGTAACCTGACCAGGCACTAATTAACCCCCAAGGCCATTTAATTAATCCCTCTGACCATCCTAATTAACCCACCCAGGCACTAATTAACCCCCAAGACCATCTAATTAACCCCTCAGACCACCTAATTAACCTGCCCAGGTACTAATTAACCCCCCAAGCCACTTTAATCAACCCCCCTTGCACTAATTAATCCCCCCCGGCACTAATTAATCCCGTCTGGGACTAATTAACCCACTCAGACCACACTAATTAACCTGACCAGGCACTAATTAACCCCCAAGGCCATTTAATTAATCCCTCTGACCATCCTAATTAACCCACCCAGGCACTAATTAACCCCCAAGACCATCTAATTAACCCCTCTGACCATCTTAATTAACCCCACCAGGCACTAATTAACCCCCCCGGCACTAATTAACCTCCTAGATCACCCTAATTAACCCACCAAGGCAGTAATTAACCCCCAAGACCATCTAATTAACACCCTAGACCACCCTAATTAACCCACCCAGGCACTAATTAACCCCCAAGACCATCAAATTAACCCCCCTGACCATCCTAATTAACCCGCCCAGGCACTAATTAACCCCCCAAGCCACTTTAATCAACCCCCCTGGCACTAATTAACCCCCCCGGCACTAATTAATCCCCCCCGGTGCTAATTAAGCCACTCAGACCACATTAATTAACCTGACCAGGCACTAATTAACCCCCAAGACCATCTAATTAACCCCCTAGACCACCCTAATTAACCCACCCAGGCACTAATTAACCCCCAAGACCATCAAATTAACCCCCTAGACCACCCTAATTAACCCACCCAGGCACTAATTAACCCCCAAGACCATCTAATTAACCCCTTAGACCACCCTAATTAACCTGCCCAGGCACTAATTAACCCCCCAAGCCACTTTAATCAACCCCCCTGGCACTAATTAATCCCCCCCGGCACTAATTAATCCCACCTGGGACTAATTAGCCCACTCAGACCACACTAATTAACCTGACCAGGTACTAATTAACCCCCAAGGCCACCTAATTAACCCCCCTGACCATCCTAATTAACCCCACCAGGCACTAATTAACCCCCCCGGCACTAATTAACCTCCTAGATCACCCTAATTAACCCACCAAGGCAGTAATTAACCCCCAAGACCATCTAATTAACCCCCCATACCACCCTAATTAACCCACCCAGGCACTAATTAACCCCCCAGACCATTTAATTAACCCCTCTGACCACCCTAATTAACACCCCCGGCACTAATTAACCCCCCATACCACCCTAATTAACCCACCCAGGCACTAATTAACCCCCCAGACCATTTAATTAACCCCTCTGACCACCCTAATTAACCCCCTGGCACTAATTAACCCCCCATACCACCCTAATTAGGCCCCCCAGGCCTTAATTAAGCCCCCTAATTAACCCCCCAGGCACTAATTACCTCCCCCACCGCCCTAATGAAGCCCCCAGGGTTTGGGGAAGTCCAGGGGAGGAATTTTTGGGAATTCCGGGATCATTTTTGGGAATTCTGGGATCATTTTTGGGAATTTTGGGATCATTTTTGGGAATTCCGGGATCATTTTTGGGAATTCTGGGATCATTTTTGGGAATTCCGGGATCATTTTTGGGAATTTTGGGATCATTTTTGGGAATTCTGGGTTGATTTTTGGGAATTCCGGGATCATTTTTGGGAATTCTGGGATCATTTTTGGGAATTCTGGTTTGATTTTTGTGACCCCAGGATGAATTTGGGAATCCCAGGATGATTTTTCGGGATCCCAGGATCATTTTTTTGACCCCAGGATGATTTTGGGGATCCCAGGATGAATTTTGGGATCCCAGGATGAATTTTGTGACCCCAAGATGATTTTTTTGGGATCCCAGGGTGATTTTTGGGAATCCCAAGCTCATTTTTTGGGAATCCTGGTTTGATTTTTGGGATCCCAGGATGATTTTTGGAACCCCAAAATAATTCTTAGGAATCCCAGGATCATTTTTGTGACCCCAGGATGATTTTTGGGAATCCTGGGCTGATTTTTGTGATCCCAGGATCATTTTTGTGACCCCAGGATCATTTTTGGGAATCCTGGGCTGATTTTTGGGAATCACAAGACAATTTTTGGGATCCCAGGATCATTTTTTGGGGATCCCAGGATCATTTTTATGACCCCAGGATGATTTTTGGGATCCCAGGATGATTTTTGGGAATCCTGGTTTGATTTTTGGGAATCCCAGGCTGATTTTTGGAATCCCAGGATAATTTTTTGGGATCCCAGGATCATTTTGGGATCCCGGGATCATTTTTGGGAATCCCAGGCTGATTTTTGGGGAATCCCAGGGGAATTTTTGGGATCCCAGGCTGATTTTTGGGAATCCTGGTTTGATTTTTGGGAATCCCAAGCTGATTTTGGAATTCCAGGATCATTTTTGGGAATCTCAGAGCGATTTTTTTGGGATCTGTGGAAGATTTTTGGGAATCCCAGGATGGAATTTTGGAATCCCAGGATCATTTTTGTGACCCCAAGATCGATTTTGGAATCCCAGGATCATTTTGGGATCCTGGTTTGATTTTTGGGAATCCCAGGCTGATTTTCGGAATCCCAGGATAATTTTTTGGGATCCCAGGTCCATTTTTGTGACCCCAGGATGATTTTTGGGAATCCTGGTTTGATTTTTGGGATCCCAGGATGATTTTTGGGGATCCCAGGATGATTTTTGGGATTTCAGAGCTCTCACCCCCACCCAGAACAGTTTGAAATCCTTTATTGAGGTCACGTGATCCCTTATTTACATATCGTACATCTCAGGAAGGGGGGGAGGGGCCACCACCCCTCCCCCCTCCCCTTCCCCCCCCATTTTTATTTTTATTTATTTTTAATTTTTTTGTTTATTTTATTTTTTTTGGCTTTTTGGTTTTTTTTTTTTACCCCTCCCCCCCCGTTTTTTTTTTTTTTTTTAAATTTATATTATTTTAATTCCTATCGTTATTAATATTAATATTATTATTAATTATTATTATTTTGGGGGGAGGGGTCGCTACATATCGGAGCCGTTTTATTGCCACAGGAATGATTTCGGGGGGGGGGGGGGGAGGGGACGCCATCCCCGCCCCTCCCCCTTCCCCAAGCCCCTCCCCCCCCCCACCATTTAACACCTCCCCTCCCCCACCCCCCCCAAAAAACCCCCCCAGGACCCCCCTGCCCCCCCCAATTTGTGCTCGCGGGCGATGGGGGGACCCCACCGTGGACCAGCCACGCGGGGGAGGGGCAGGGCCGGGGACACCCCCTGGAATTTGGGTGGAGCCAAAAAAAAAAATGGCGGGAAAAACCCAGCGGGGGAGGGGGAGGGGTCACGGGACCCGCCCCCGAGTGGGTGTGGAGGTGCTGGAGGGGACAAAATGGCCGCCGAGGTGATCCTTGTCTCTCATTGGTTACAATTCCCAGCCAAGATGGCCGCCGAGGTGATCCTTGTCTCTCATTGGTTACAATTCCCAGCCAAGATGGCCGCCGAGGTGATCCTTGTCTCTCATTGGTCACAATGCCCAGCCAAGATGGCCGCCGAGGTGATCCTTGTCTCTCATTGGTCACAATTCCCAGCCAAGATGGCCGCCGAGGTGATCCTTGTCTCTCATTGGTCACAATTCCCAGCCAAGATGGCCGCCGAGGTGATCCTTGTCTCTCATTGGTCACAATTCCCAGCCAAGATGGCCGCCGAGGTGATCCTTGTCTCTCATTGGTCACAATCCCCACTCAAAATGGCCGCCAAGGTGATCCTTGTCTCTCATTGGTCACAATTCCCAGCCAAGATGGTCGCCGAGGTGATCCTTGTCTCTCATTGGCTCCTGCCCAATCAAAATGGCCACCAGGGCGATCCTTGTCTCTCATTGGTCACAATGCCCAGCCAAGATGGCCGCCAAGGTGATCCTTGTCTCTCATTGGCTGATGCTGGATGGACAAAATGGCTGCCGAGGTGATCCTTGTCTCTCATTGGCTGGTCCTGCCCAATCAAAATGGCCACCGAGGTGATCCTTGTCTTTCATTGGTCAGTGCCCAGCCAAGATGGCCGCCTAGGTGATCCTTGTCTCTCATTGGCTGGTCCTGCCCAATCAAAATGGCCACCAGGGCGATCCTTGTCTCTCATTGGCTGCTGCCGCCGAGCCAAAATGGCCGCCGAGCCGTTCCTGGTCCTTCATTGGCTGTTGCTGACAGGACAAAATGGCCGCCGAGCCAAGATGGCCGCTGAGCCGATCCTCATCCCTCATTGGCTGCCGCTGCCATTCAAAATGGCCGCCGAGCTCATCCTGCCCTCTGATTGGCTGCTGCTGCCGGGCCAAATAAATCGCCAAGATGGCGGCGATGACATCGCCAAGATGGCGGACGGGAGTTGGGCCTTGATGTCCCCAAATGGCTCCAGGTGTGTCCAGGTGTGTCCAGGTGTCCCCAGGTGTGTCCCCAGGTGTGTCCAGGTGTGTCCCCAGGTGTGTCCAGGTGTGTCCAGTTCCCCCCAGGTGTCCCCAGGTGTCCCTCAGGTGTCCCCAGGGGTGTCCAGGTGTGCCCCAGGTGTCCCCAGGTGTCCCCAGGTGTCCCCAGGTGTGTCCAGGTGTATCTCAGGTGTCCCCAGGTGTCCCTCAGGTGTCCCTCAGGTGTCCCCAGATGTCCCCAGATGTCCCCAGGTGTGCCCCAGGTGTCCTTAGATGTGTCCCCAAATGTATCTCAGGTGTCCCCAGGTGTGTCCAGGTGTGTCCCCAGGTGTGTCCAGTTGCTCCCAGGTGTCCCCAGGTGTGTCCAGGTGTCCCCAGGTGTGTCCAGGTGTGTCCAGGTGTATCTCAGGAGTGTCCCCAGGTGTCCCCAGGTGTGTCCCAGGGGTGTCCAGGTGTGTCCAGATGTCCCCAGGTGTGTCCCAGTTCCCCCAAGTCCCCCCAGATGTCCCCAGGTGTATCTCAGGTGTGTCCCATGTCCCTCAGGTGTCCCCAGTTCCCCCCAGTTGTGTCCCAGCTGTGCCCAGTTGCTCCCAGCTGTCCCCAGGTGTGTCCAGGTGTCCTTAGATGTGTCCCCAGGTGTATCTCAGGTGTGTCCCATGTCCCTCAGGCGTGTCCCAGATGTGTCCAGGTGTCCCCAGTTGTGTCCCAGTTCCCCCCAGTCCCCCCAGTTGTGTCCCAGGCGTGTCCAGGTGTGTCCCAGGTGTCCCCAGGTGTCCCCAGGCGTGTCCAGGTGTGTCCCAGGTGTCCCCAGGTGTATCTCAGGTGTGTCCCATGTCCCTCAGGCGTGTCCCAGATGTGTCCAGGTGTCCCCAGGTGTGTCCCAGTTCCCCCCAGTTCCCCCCAGGTGTCCCCAGGTGTATCTCAGGTATATCTCAGGTGTGTCCCAGATGTCCCCAGTCCCCCCAGGTGTCCCCAGGTGTGTCCCAGATGTGTCCAGGTGTGTCCAGGTGTATCCCAGTTGTCCCCAGATGTCCCCAGGTGTGTCCCAGTCCCTCCCAGTCCCCCCAGTCCCCCCCATCCCCCCCTAACACGGCGAGGTGGACAGGTGCGGGTGCGGGGGGGGTCTCTGGGGGTACTTGATGGCGGGCGGGTAATTCTGCGTCATCTGGATGGAGACGTCCGAGGAGGCGTCCGAGGGGCTGCGGGCGCGGGGCCACGCCCGCGGCTGCAGGAACTGCCCCGACAGCCCCGAGCAGGTGCTGAGGCGCGGCCGCAGCAGGTGAGGCGGCGCCCGGTACAGCTCCTCCTCGGCGTAGCGCTTGGTGAACAGGTACACCGACATCACGCCCGCGCCCTGCGGACGGACACACGGACACCGGGGTGGAGGCTGTCGCACCTTGGTGACACCCGCCATGTTGTCCCCTCACGTTTCCCGCCCTTTTCTCCCCTCACAAGCGCCGCCATTTTGTCCCCTCAGGTTTCCCGCCCTTTTCTCCCCTCACAAGCGCCGCCATATTGTCCCCTCAGGTTTCCCGCCCTTTTCTCCCCTCACGAGCGCTGCCATTTTGTCCCCTCACGTTTCCCGCTCTTTTTCATCCCTCACGTTTCCCGCTCTTTTTTTCCCCCTCACGATGGCCGCCATTTTGTCCCCTCACATTTCCCACTCTTTTCTCCCCTCACGTTTCTCGCTCTTTTCTCCCCTCACAATTGCCGCCATTTTGTCCCCTCACGTTTCCCGCCCTTTTTCTCCCCTCACGAGCGCCACCATTTTGTCCCCTCACATTTCCCGCTCTTTTTTGTCCCCTCAGGTTTCCCGCCCTTTTCTCCCCTCACGTTTCCCGCCCTTGTTTTCCCCTCATGCTTCCCGCTCTTTTCTCCCCTCACGAGCGCCGCCATTGTGTCCCCTCACGTTTCCCGCCCTTTTCTCCCCTCACGAGCACCGCCATATTGTCCCCTCAGGTTTCCCGCCCGTTTCTCCCCTCAGGTTTCCCGCCCTTTTTCTCACCTCATACCGGCCACCATTTTGTCCCCTCACATTTCCTGCTCTTTTTTGTCCCTCACGTTTCCCACTCTTTTCTCCCCTTACGAGCACCGCCATTTTGTCCCCTCAGGTTTCCCGCCCTTTTCTCCCCTCACGAGCGCCGCCATTTTCCCCCTCATGATGGCCACCATTTTGTCCCCTCACCTTTCCTGCTCTTTTCTCCCCTCAGGTTTCCCGCTCTTTTCTCCCCTCACGAGCGCCACCATTTTGTCCCCTCAGGTTTCCCGCTCTTTTCTCCCCTCACGAGCGCCGCCATATTGTCCCCTCAGGTTTCCCGCTCTTTTCTCCCCTCACGATTGCCGCCATTTTGTCCCCTCAGGTTTCCAGCCCTTTTTCTCCCCTCACCTTTTCCGCCATTTTCTCCCCTCACGTTTCCCGCTCTTTTCTCCCCTCACGTTTCCCGCTCTTTTCTCCCCTCAGGTTTCCCGCTCTTTTCTCCCCTCATATCGGCCGCCATTTTGTCCCCTCACATTTCCTGCTCTTTTTCGTCCCTCACGTTTCCCACTCTTTTCACTCGTCATGTTTCCCGCTCTTTTCTCCCCTCACGATTGCCGCCATTTTGTCCCCTCAGGTTTCCCGCCCTTTTCTCCCCTCAGGTTTCCCGCCCTTTTTTTCCCCTCATGTTTCCCGCTCTTTTCTCCCCTCACAAGCGCCGCCATTTTGTCCCCTCACCTTTTCCACCATTTTCTCCCCTCACATTTCCCGCTCTTTTCTCCCCTCACGAGCGCCGCCATTTTGTCCCCTCACATTTCCCGCTCTTTTTTTTCCCTCACGATTGCCGCCATTTTCTCCCCTCATGCCAGCCGCCATTTTGTCCCCTCACATTTCCCGCTCTTTTTCATCCCTCACGTTTCCCGCCATTTTCCCCCTCACGATTGCCGCCATTTTGTCCCCTCACCTTTCCTGCTCTTTTCTCCCCTCACATTTCCCGCCATTTTGTCCCCTCACGTTTCCCGCCCTTTTTCTCCCCTCACGAGCACCACCATTTTGTCCCCTCAGGTTTCCCGCTCTTTTCTCCCCTCATACCGGCCACCATTTTGTCCCCTCACGTTTCCCGCTCTTTTTTGTCCCTCACGTTTCCCACTCTTTTCACTCGTCACGTTTCCCGCTCTTTTCTCCCCTCACGATTGCCGCCATTTTGTCCCCTCAGGTTTCCCGCTCTTTTTCGTCTTTCACGTTTCCCGTTCTTTTCTCCCCTCAGATTTCCCGCCCTTTTCTCCTCCTCGTGCTGGCCGCCATTTTCTCCCCTCACGTTTCCCGCCCTTTTTTTCCCCTCACGATTGCCGCCATTTTGTCCCCTCATGCCAGCCGCCATTTTGTCCCCTCACATTTCCCGCTCTTTTTCTCCCGTCACGAGCGCCGCCATTTTGTCCCTCACCTTTTCCGCCATTTTCTCCCCTCATGTTTCCTGCTCTTTTCTCCCCTCACGATTGCCGCCATTTTGTCCCCTCAGGTTGCCCACTTTTTTTCTCCCCTCAGGTTTCCCGCCCTTTTTCTCCCCTCAGGTTTCCCGCCCTTTTTCTCCCCTCATGCCAGCCGCCATTTTGTCCCCTCACCTTTCCTACCATTTTCTCCCCTCATGCCGGCTGCCATCTTGTCCCCTCATGTTTCCTGCCCTTTTCTCCCTTCAGGTTTCCTGCCTTTTCTCGTCCCTCACGTTTCCTGTTCTTTTCTCCCCTCAAATTGCCACCATTTTGTCCCCTCACGTTTCCTGCCTTTTTCCCCCTCATGTTTTCTTTTCTCCCTCACATTTCCCACCCATTTTCCCACACATTTTCCTCCTGTTCCACTCTATTTTCCTCCACACTTTCTCTTATTTTCCTTTCCCATTTCCCACCCTTTATCCCTTAAATTTCCCATTTTTCTTCCGTGTTTCCCACCACTTTTCCCCTCATGATTGCCGCCATTTTGTCCCCTCACCTTTCCCACCATTTTCTCCCCTCATGCCAGCCGCCATTTTGTCCCCTCACATTTTCCCGCCCTTTTTCTCCCCTCACATTTTCCCGCCATTTTCTCCCCTCACATCTCCCACCCTCAGCATAAAATCAGATTTTAGGGGGAAAACTCAGGATTATTTTAAAGAAAACTGATTTTTTGAGTGGGAAAAAAAGTGCATTTTAGGAGAAAACCTAAATTTTTCTCGAAAACGTGCATTTTTTGAGCAGAAAACCCCTTAATTTCTACCCCAAAAAAATCACATTTTTCCCAGGAAAAAACCCTTTTTTTGCAGGGGAGGAAACTGGGATTATTTTACTAAAACCTGATTTTTTCCCCAGGGAAAACCCAACATTTTCGGGGCGTAAAAATGACATTTTCTCTCCTAAAACCACCATTTTTCCACCGAAAAATTCAGTTTTTTCACCAAAAATTCAGCTTTTTCACCGAAAAATTCCGGATTTTTTTTGGGAATTCTGGTTTTTTTTTTTTGGAACTCACCTCTTTGAGGAGGAAGGAGGAGGCGGCGAAGGCGAAGGACCAGCCGTAGCGGTATTGGAAATATTGCTCGGAGCCGCCGGGGCGATTCATCACCTCGTCGTTGATGCTCGAGATGTACAAAACCAACCCCACCACCAGAGACAGGCCTGGAAAAAGGGGAAAATTCGGGATTTCGGGAAAAATTCGGGATTTTGGGAAAAATTCGGGATTTTGGGAAAAATTCGGGAGGATTTCGGGAAAATTCCGGGAGGTTTGAGGAGATTTTGAGGAGTTTTGAGGGAGAAATGAGGAGAAATGAGAGTTTGGGGGGTTTTAGGGTGGGTTTGGGGGGAAAATTTGGGATTTAGGAAGGAATTCAGGGAGATTTTGAGGAGTTTTGGGGAAAAAGAGTTTGGGGAGGGATTTGGGAGATTTTAGGGAGGGTTTGGGGGAAAATTTGGGATTTGGGAAGGAATTTGGGGAGATTTGGGTGGATTTGGGAAGATTTCAAAGAGTTTTTGGGGAAAAAGGGTTTGGGGAGGGATTTGGGAGATTTTAGGGAGGGTTTGGGGGAAAATTTGGGATTTGGGAAGGAATTTGGGGAGATTTTGAGGAGTTTTGGGGGAGAAATGAGGAGAAATGAGAGTTTTGGGGCGGGATTTGGGGAGAATTTTGGGATTTAGGAAGATTTGGGGGGATTTTGAGAGGATTTTCAGACAGAGGGGAGGATTTTGGGGGGAAAATCTGATTTTTTTTTGTTTTTTTTCTTTTAGAGGGATCCCTTAGGGCTCTCTGGGTCAGTTTTGCAGGAATTTGTGCCAATTTTGGGTGGATTTGTGCCAATTTTGGAGCTCCAACCCTGAAGAGCACAACGAAGGCCAATGGGTGCAATGGGTGGTTCCAGGGATGATTTTGGTGCAGATTTTTGGGGTAAAATCAGAATTTTTTTTGTTTTTTCATCATCTGGGGAATCCCAGGGGTATTTCTGGGTCAGTTTTGGGGGAATTTGTGCCAATTTTGGGAGAATTTGTTCCAATTTTGGAGCTCCCACCCTGAAGAGGACAACGAAGGCCAATGGGTGTAATGGGCGGGTCCGGAGCCGATTTTGGTGCAGATTTTTGGGGTAAAATCAGATTTTTTGGGGGTTTTTCATCATCTGGGGAATCCCAGGGGAATTTCTGGGTCAGTTTTGGGTGGATTTGTGCCAATTTTGGGAGAATTTGTTCCAATTTTGGAGCTCCAACCCTGAAGAGGACAACGAAGGCCAATGGGTGCAATGGGCGGTTCCGGGGATGATTTTGGCGCAGATTTTTGGGGTAAAATCAGATTTTTTGGGGGTTTTTCATCATCTGGGGAATCCCAGGGGAATTTCTGGGTCAGTTTTGGGTGGATTTGTGCCAATTTTGGGAGGATTTGTGCCAATTTTGGAGCTCCAACCCTGAAGAGCACAACAAAGCCCAATGGGTGGAACAGGCGGGTCCGGAGCCCATTTTGGGGCAGATTTTTGGGGTAAAATCAGAATTTTTTGGTGTTTTTTGTCTTCTGGGGGTTCTCCCTCACCCGAGAGGATGAAGAAGATGCCCGAGACGAAGGCCAGGAGGGTCCTCTGGGGCCGGATGTGCCCCACGTTGCTGATGACGAAGGCGGTGAAGACCAGGAACAGACTGACCATGGGGAAGGGCGTGGCCGTCCTCACCGTCTCTGGAAAACCCAAAAAAAGGTCAGGAACACCCCAAAACCTCACCCAAATCACCCCAAAATCACCCCAAAATCACCCTGAGAATCTCAGGAGCCATCCCAAAAAAAATCCGGAATTTTCAGCCCTCCAAAAACGCCAAAAAAAGCAAAAAAATCCCTCAAATCATCCCCAAATTCTGCTTAAATTTCCCCAAAATTTATCCCGAATTTGTCCCAAATTCACCCCAAATTCATCCCAAGACTCTCAGGACCCCCCCCCAAAAAAAGCTGGAATTTTCAGACCCACCCAGAGCCCCCAAATTGCCCTAAAAACACCCAAAAATCCTCCCAAACCTCTCTGATTTATCCCAAATTTCACCCAAATTCCCCCAAATTCACCTCCCAAAAAAAACCCAAAATTTCCAGACCCCCAAAATCCCAAAAAAACCCCAAAAATCTCAAAAATTTCCCCAAAATGCCAAAAAAAGCCCCAAAATTCCCCTCAAAAAAAATCTGGAATTTCCAGAGAGCCAAAAAAACTCAAAATTCCTTTAAATCTTCCCCAAAATTCCCAAAATTCCCCCAAAATTCCCAAATTTCCCCCTTACTGAGGATGTTTTCCGTGTTTTCCGTCACCAAATTCACTTCTGGCTCCAGGAAATATTCGGAGGCCACGCATCGCCCCTTCTCCCGTCCTGGGGGGACCCAAAAACCCCCAAATTATCCCAAAATTATCCCAAAAATCCATTTGGGATCCCAAAGTTTCTCCCAGAGCCCCCAAAATCGGCCAAAAACGCAAAGTTCTGCCCCCAAAATGCCAAAATTTCCGCCCAAAATTCCCCCAAAAATCCAATTTTTCACCCCAAAATCCCCCCAAAAAATCCAAATTCTGCCCCCAAAATTTCCACCCAAAATGCCCCAAATTCCCCCCAAAATCCAATTTTTCACCCCAAAATCCCCCCAAAAATCCAAATTCTGCCCCCAAAATGCCAAAATTTCCACCCAAAAGCCAAATTTTTTACCTAAAACACCCAAAAATTTCCCCAAAATCCCAATTTTTTCCCCCAAATTTTATCCAAGGATCCCCAAATCTCTCTCAAGATCCAAAATTCTCCCCAAAATTCCCCCTAAAATTCCAATTTCTTCCCCCCAGAGATCCCCAAAAACCCCAAAATCTCCCCAAATAACCCCAAAATCTCCCCCCAGAATTCCCAAATTCTTTTCCCACATTCCCAAAATTTTTTCCAGGATTTTTAGGATTAAAGTCACCAAAACAGAGCCCAAAAAAACCCCAAAAATCCCCCCAAAATTCCGATTTTTTCCCCTTAAAACCCAAATATCTCCCTCCAAATTTTTCCCAGCGATCCCAAATTTTTCCCCAACATTCCCAAATATTTTCCCACATTCCCAAAATTTTTCCAGGATTTTAGGGACTCCCTGTGACCAAAAAAAAACCCAAAAAATCCAATTTTTTTCCCTTAAAACCCAAATATCTTCCTCCAAATTTTTCCCAGCGATCCCAAATTTTTTCCCCAACATTCCCAAATATTTTCCAACATTCCCAAATTTTTTCCAGGATTTTTGGGATTATTTATGTCCCAATAAATCTCAAAAAAACCCCCAAAAAATCCAATTTTTTTTCCCCTTAAAACCCAAATATCTCCCTCCAAATTTTTCCCAGCGATCCCAAATTTTTTCCCTCAGCATTCCCAAATATTTTCCAACATTCCCAAATATTTTCCAACATTCCCAAATTTTTTCCAGGATTTTTTCGACTA
Organism: Poecile montanus; assembly: GCA_038429875.1. NCBI lineage: Eukaryota > Metazoa > Chordata > Aves > Passeriformes > Paridae > Poecile > Poecile montanus. The sequence continues at coordinate 728,490 of CM076539.1, read as the reverse complement.
TCTCTGACCAAAAAAACCCAAAAAAATCCCTGAAAAATCCAATTTTTTCCCCTTAAAACCCAAATATCTCCCTCCAAATTTTTCCCAGCAATCCCAAATTTTTCCCCAACATTCCCAAATATTTTCCAACATTCCCAAAATTTTTCCAGGATTTTTGGGATTATTTATGTCCCAATAAATCTCAAAAAAAACCCCAAAAAATCCAATTTTTTTTCCCCTTAAAACCCAAATATCACCCTCAATTTTTTTCCCAGCGATCCCAAATTTTTCCCTCAGCATTCCCGAATATTTTCCAACATTCCCAAATTTTTTCCAGGATTTTTGGGACTATCTGTGGCCAAAAAAACCCAAAAAATCCCCGAAAAATCCCCGAAAAATCCTCAAAAAATCCGATTTTTCCCCCTTAAAACCCAAATATCTCCCTCAATTTTTTCCCAATGATCCCAAATTTTTCCCCCAACATTCCCAAACTTTTTTCCAGGATATTTTCCCGGGAATACCTGCGAAGAAGCAGACTCTCCAGAGGCCGGCGTGCAGCGCCATCCTCACCTCGGTGCTCTGGTTTTGGGGGGACACCACCCCCTCCTCCATGTAGAGCCAATAATCCGTGGAGACGGCGATTCCCACCAGGAGCAGCCCGCACGCCCCGAAAACGCTGCTCAGCAGCGTCAGCGCCCGCGAGCTGCACGAGCTCATCCTGGAACCTGAAGGTGGGGGGATAATTGGGAATTTTTTGGGAATTTTTCGGGAATTTTTTGGGAATTTTTTGGATTTTTTTCCGATTTTTTTTCGATTTTTTTTGGATTTTTTTCGGATTTTTTTTGGAATTTTTTTGGATTTTTTTTTTGATTTTTAATGGATTTTTTGGAGATTTTTTTGTGATTTTTTTTTATTTTTTGGATTTTTTTTGGATTTTTTTTGAATTTTTTTGGATTTTTTTTTATTTTTTATGGATTTTTTATGGATTTTTTTTCGATTTTTTTGGAATTTTTTTGGATTTTTTTGGAATTTTTTTGGAATTTTTTGGAATTTTTTCGCATTTTTTTGGAATTTTTTTGGATTTTTTTTCGATTTTTTTTCGATTTTTTGGGGAATTTTTTTGAATTTTTTCGGATTTTTTCAGGATTTTTTAAGGGTTTTCGAAGGGGTTTGTGTTGGAGCGATGCGGTGTTGAAGGGGTTAAAAGCGGGAAGTGCTTGGGAATTTTTTGGGAATTTTTTGGGAATTTTTTGGGATTTTTTTTAGATTTTTTGGGGAATTTTTTGGGGATTTTTTTTAGAATTTTTTGGGATTTTTTTTAGAATTTTTGGGGAATTTTTTTGGAATTCTTTGCGATTTTTTGAGGATTTTTTTGGCGATTCCCACCAGGAGCAGCCCGCACGCCCCGAAAACGCTGCTCAGCAGCGTCAGCGCCCGCGAGCTGCACGAGCTCATCCTGGAACCTGAAGGTGGGGGGATAATTGGGAATTTTTTGGGAATTTTTTGGGAATTTTTTGGATTTTTTTTGGAATTTTTTTGGATTTTTTTCGAATTTTTTTTGATTTTTTTTGGATTTTTTTTGGAATTTTTTTTTTATTTTTTTCAATTTTTTTCGGTTTTTTTTGGAATTTTTTTTTTGATTTTTTATGGATTTTTTTTAATTTTTTTTCGAATTTTTTTTTATTTTTATGGGAATTTTTTTGGATTTTTTTCGAATTTTTTCGGATTTTTTTGGAATTTTTTGGGGATTTTTTTCGATTTTTTTTGGAAATTTGTTGGGATTTTTTTTAGAATTTTTTTGGATTTTTTTTGGATTTTATTTCGATTTTTTTTGAATTTTTTTGGATTTTTTAAGGATTTTCAAAGGGGTTTGTGTCGGAGCGATGCGGTCTTGAAGGGGTTAAAAGTGGGAAGTGATTGAGAATTTTATGGGAATTTTTTGGGATTTTTTTGGGATTTTTTTTAGAATTTTTTGGGATTTTTTTTAGAATTTTTTGGGATTTTTTGGGAATTTTTGGGGATTTTTTTAGGATTTTTTGGCGATTCCCACCAGGAGCAGCCCGCACGCCCCGAAAACGCTGCTCAGCAGCGTCAGCGCCCGCGAGCTGCACGAGCTCATCCTGGAACCTGAGGAAGAGGATGCTTTGGGAATTTTTCGGGAATTTTTCGGGAATTTTTCGGGAATTTTTTGGATTTTTTTCCGATTTTTTTTCGAATTTTTTTGGGATTTTTTTTGGAATTTTTTGGGAATTTTTCGGGAATTTTTCGGGAATTTTTTGGAATTTTTTCCGATTTTTTTCGAATTTTTTTGGATTTTTTTTTGATTTTTTTCCAATTTTTTGGGGAATTTTTTTCAGATTTTTTTGGATTTTTTTTTGGAATTTTTTCGGATTTTTTGGGGTTTTTTTTTGGGATTTTTAAAGGGGTTTGTGCTGAAGCAATGCGGTGTTGAAGGGGTTAAAAGTGGGAAGCGATTGGGAATTTTATGGGAATTTTTTGGGAATATTTTGGGAATTTTTTGGATTTTTTTCCGATTTTTTTGGAATTTTTTTGGAATTTTTTTGGAATTTTTTTGGATTTTTTTTTGAGATTTTTTTCGGATTTTTTTGGGTTTTTTTTGGGATTTTTAAAGGGGTTTGTGCTGGAGCAATGTGGTGTTGAAGGGGTTAAAAGTGGGAAGCGATTGGGAATTTTATGGGAATTTTTTGGGAATTTGATGGGAATTTTATGGGAATTTTTTGGGAATTTTTCGGGAATTTTTTGGGAATTTTTTTGGAATTTTTTAGGATTTTTTTTGGGAATTTTTAGCATTTTTTGTGGGTTTTTTTTCGGGTTTTTATGAATTTTTAAAGGGGTTGTGCTGGAGCCATGCGGGGCTGAAAGGGTTAAAAATGGGATGGGAATTTTGGGAATTTTTTGGGGAATTTTGGGAATTTTTTTGGGGAATTTTTTGGGAATTTTTTTGGGAATTTTTTGGGAATTTTTTGGGAATTTTTTGGGGAATTTTTCCCATTTTTTGGGGTTTTTTGGGGGAGCGCTGAGGCAGCGAAAGGGTTAAAAAAGGGGCGGGGCCAAATCCGGACTGGGAATTTTGGGGAATTTTGGGAAAATTTGGGAAAATTTGGGAAAAGTTTTGGGTAAAAAATGGGAAAAAATGGGAAAAATGGGGGAAAATGGGAAAAAAATGGGGAAAAATGGGGAAAAAATGGGAAAAAAGGTTCGGGAATGGAATTTTTTGGGGAGGTTTGGGGGGAATTTTGGGAATTTTGGGAAAATTTGGGAATTTTGGGGCTCTTGAGGGGATTTGGGGATTTTTGGGGGGAATTTTTGGGATTTTGGGGTTGGAATTTCGGGGATTTTGGGGTTGGATTTGGGGGAATTTTTGGGGATTTTGGGGTTGAATTTTTGGGAATTTTGGGGGGAATTTTTGGGAATTTTGGGGTTGGATTTGGGGAATTTTGGGGTTGGATTTGGGGGAATTTTTGGGAATTTTGGGGTTGGATTTGGGGAGAATTTTGGGGGGAATTTTTGGGCATTTTGGGGTTGGATTTGGGGGAATTTTTGGGAATTTTGGGGTTGGAATTTTGGGGAATTTGGGGTTGGATTTGAGGGAATTTTGGGGGGAATTTTTGGGAATTTAGGGGTTGAATTTTTGGGAATTTGGGGTTGGACTTGGGGGGAATTTTTGGGAATTTTGGGGTTGGATTTGGGGGGAATTTTGGGGGGAATTTCAGGAATTTTGGGGTTGAATTTTTTGGGAATTTTGGGGTTGGATTTGAGGGAATTTTGGGGTTGGATTTGGGGAGAATTTTGGGGTTGAATTTTTGGGAATTTTGGGGTTGGATTTGGGGGCATTTTGGGGAATTTCAGGAATTTTGGGGTTGGAATTTTTGGGAATTTTGGGGTTGGATTTGAGGGAATTTTGGGGGGCATTTTGGGGAATTTGGGGTTGGATTTGGGGGAATTTTTGGGAATTTTGGGGTTGGATTTGGGGGAATTTTTGGGAATTTTGGGGTTGGAATTTTTGGGAATTTTGGGGTTGGATTTGGGGGGAATTTCAGGGATTTTGGGGTTGGATTTTGGGGAATTTTGGGGTTGGATTTGGGGGGAATTTTGGGGGGAATTTCAGGAATTTTGGGGTTGAATTTTTTGGGAATTTTGGGGTTGGATTTGGGGGAATTTTGGGGGGAATTTTTGGGAATTTTGGGGTTGGATTTGGGGGAATTTTGGGGGGAATTTTTGGGAATTTTGGGGTTGAATTTTTGGGAATTTTGGGGTTGGATTTGGGGGGAATTTTGGGGGGAATTTCAGGAATTTTGGGGTTGGAATTTTGAGGAATTTTGGGGTTGGATTTGAGGGAATTTTTTGGGAATTTTGGGGTTGGATTTTGGGGAATTCGGGGTTAAATTCGGGGGAATTTTGGGAGATTTTTGGGATAAATTTGGGAGATTTTTGGGATAAATTTGGGAGATTTTTGGGATGAATTTGGGGGAATTTGGGAGGAATTGGGGGGGATTTTTTGGGAGTTTTGGGGTTAAATTTTGCTGGAATTTTGGGAGATTTTTGGGATGAATTTGGGAGATTTTTGGGATGAATTTGGGGCAATTTCGGGTCTTTTTTGCGGTGTGGGGGAGGGGAGGATCCAGCACCAAATTCCCCCTCCCCAAATTCCCCCTCCCCCAACCCCGGGCCCTTTCCCACGCCCCTCCCCCTCCCTAAAACCCCCCCAAAAAATTCCCAAAATTCCCCAAAATTCCCAAAACCCCCCCAAAAATTCCCCAAATTCCCCAAAATTCCCCAAATTCCCCCCAAAATTCCCAAAATTCCCCAAATTCCCCCTCCCCAAATTCCCCCTCCCCCAACCCCGGGCCCTTTCCCACGCCCCTCCCCCTCCCCCAAACCCCCCCAAAAATTCCCAAAATTCCCAAAATTCCCCCCAAAATTCCCAAAATTCCCCCAAAATTCCCGAAATTCCCCAAATTCCCCCCAAAATTCCTCACCCGCTCACGGAGCCGGCGCTGCCCCCCGGGCCTGGGGCGCCATCGGAGCTGGGGGGGGGGGGGGGGGAACGGACGGACAGACGGACACGGGGAGGGGGAGGAAGGACAGACGGACACGGGGAGGGGGAGGAAGGACAGACGGACACGGGGAGGGGGATGGAGGACAGACGGACACGGGGAGGGGGATGGAGGAAGGACAGACGGACACGGGGAGGGGGAGGAAGGACAGACGGACACGGGGGGATGCGGGGATGGACAGACGGACGGACGCGGGGAGGATGCGGGGGAGGGGGATGAAGGACAGACGGACACGGGGAGGGGGAGGAAGGACAGACGGACACCGGCGGGGATGCGGGGACGAGGATGAAGGACAGACGGACAGACGGACGCGGCGGGGGGGGGATGCGGGGACGAGGATGAAGGACAGACGGACAGGCGGGGGGAGGGGGATGAAGGACAGACGGACAGGCGGGGGGAGGGGGATGAAGGACAGACGGACACCGGCGGGGATGCGGGAGCGGATGGAGGACGGACAGACGGACACGCGGGGAGGATGCAGAGATGCGGGAAGGACAGACGGACGGACAGGCGGGGGGAGGGGGATGAAGGACAGACGGACACGAGGAGGATGCGGGGATGGATGAAGGACAGACGGACGCGGGGACGAGGATGAAGGACAGACGGACACGCGGAGGGAGGGGGATGAAGGACAGGCGGACACCGGCGGGGATGCGGGGAATGGAGGAAGGACAGACGGACGCGAGGAGGATGCAGGAGGGGATGAAGGACAGACGGACGGACACGCGGGGGGATGGGGATGAAGGACAGACGGACACGGGGAGAGGGGGGGGGATGGGGATGAAGGACAGACAGACGGACACGCGGAGGATGAAGGACAGACGGACACGGTGGGGGGGGGGGGAGATGCGGGGATGGATGGAAGGACAGACAGACGGACACGGGAGGGGGGGATGGAAGGACAGACGGACACGGGGATGCGGGGAGCGGATGAAGGACAGACAGACGGACACGGGGGGGGGATGGAAGGACAGACAGACGGACACGGGGGGATGGGGATGAAGGACAGACAGACGGACACGGGGGGATGGGGATGAAGGACAGACAGACGGACACGGGAGGGGAGGATGAAGGACAGACAGACGGACACGGGGGGGGGGAGGGATGGAAGGACAGACAGACGGACACGGGGTGGGGGGGGGGATGGATGGGTGGATGGACGGACAGACGGACAGCGGGACCCCCCCGGACAGACGGACAGCCGGACACTCGGACCCTCGGACCCTCGGACAGACGGACGGACGGAGCCTCGGACAGACGGACGGAGCCTCGGACAGACGGACCCTCGGCCGGACAGACGGACGGACGGACCCCGGGCGCCGCTGCGGCCGGGCCGGAGGCGCGGGACGGACAGACGGACGCGCGGGGGGAGGGGAAGGTGGGGGGGGGGATGGGGGGGGGGGGATGGGTGGGGGATGGGCTCCAAACCCCCCCCCCCCTCCCCCCCCCCCGCGCGCGGCCACCGCGTGACGTCACCGCGGCCGCTCTTAAAGGGACCGCGCACCCCGCCCCGCCCCTCCCCCACACGGAGGGAAGGGGATTTTTAGGGGAATTCCCAAAATTTTTTGGGGTTTTTTTGGGGTTTTTTTGGGGGTTTTTGGGGGTTTTTGGGATTCTTCCAACGCACCAAAAAATGGAAAAAAAAAAGGGAAAAATTAAAGGGGGGAGGGGGAGGAGAAGCAAAATTCTGCCCTAAAAAAATCCCAAATTCAGCCCCAAAAAAGCCCCAAATTCAGCCCAAAAAATCCCAAATTCAGCCCCAAAAAAGTCCCAAATTCAGCCCCAAAAAATCCCAAATTCAGCCCCAAAAAAGCCACAAATTCAGCCCCAAAAAATCCCAAATTCAGCCCCAAAAAAGTCCCAAATTCAGCCCAAAAAATCCCAAATTTAATCCCCAAAGAATCCCAGATTTAATCCCAAAAATCCCCAAATTTCTTCATAAAAAGTCCCAAATTTCCCCCCCAAAAATCCCAAAATTTCCCCCCAAAAAATCCCAAATTCATCCCAAAAAATCCCAAATTTAATCCCCAAAATCCACAAATTTCCCCAACCAAAAAATCCAAAATTTCCCCCCAAAAACCAGTCCAAACCAGTCCAAACCAGTCCAAACCAGTCCAGACCAGTCCAGACCGGTCCAAACCAGTCCAATCCAGGCCAAACCATTCCAGACCAGTCCAAACCGGTCCAAACTGGTCCAGACCAGTCCAAACCGGTCAAAACCAGTCCAAACCGGTCAAAACCAGTCCAGACCAGTCCAAACCAGTCCAAACCGGTCCAAACCAGTGCAAACCAGTCCAGACCAGTCCAAACCAGTCCAAACCGGTCCAAACCAGTGCAAACCAGTCCAGACCAGTCCAAACCAGTCCAAACTGACCCAAACCAGCCCAAACCAGTCCAGACCAGTCCAAACCGGTCCAAACCAGTCCAGACCAGTCCAAACCAGTCCAAACCAGTACAAACCACTCCGACTCCGCCCATTCCCAGTAAAATCCAGGAACCCTGGAATTCTTTATTGCCCCTCCCCCCCCCCCCAATTCCGCCCCTCCCCCACCCCCAAAGTGGGGGCGGGGCCAGGGAAAAGGGGGCGGGGCCAAGGGAAGGGGGAGGGGCTTCGGCCCCGCCCCTCCCCCTCCCCCGGGCTCAGTTCTCGACGGCGGCTGCGGAAAGAAAATCCCAAATAAAAAATTCCTGAATTTTTCCTCAAGTTTTTCTTCCCCAAATCCCCCAAATTTTCCCCTCAGGATCCCGAAATTCCCTCCCTCAAAAATTCCCAAATTTTTTCCTCCCAAAAATTCCCAAATTTCTCCCCCCAATTTCGTAATTTTTCCTCGGATTTCCCTCCAAATTCCCTTTAAATTCACCCCAAAATCTCCCCAAATCCCGGAGCCTCCCAAATTCCCAAATTTCTCCACAAGTTTTCCCCCAAATTCCCAAAATTCTTCTCAAATTTCCATAAAATCCCAAATTTCTCCTCAAATTTCCTTAAAATCCCAAATTTCTCCACAAGTTTTCCCTCAAATCCCAAATTTCTCCTCGAATTTCCCTCAAATCCCCAAATTTCTCCTCAAATTTCCCTCAAATCCCAAATTTCTCCTTAAATTTCCATAAAATCCCAAATTTCTCCTCAAATTTCCATAAAATCCCAAATTTCTCCTCAAGTTTTCCCTCAAATCCCAAATTTCTCCTTAAATTTCCATAAAATCCCAAATTTCTCTTCAAGTTTTCCCTCAAATCCCAAATTTCTCCTCGAATTTCCCTCAAATCCCAAATTTCTCCTTAAATTTCCATAAAATCCCAAATTTCTCCTCAAGTTTTCCCTCAAATCCCAAATTTCTCCTCGAATTTCCCTCAAATCCCAAATTTCTCCTCAAGTTTCCTTAAAATCCCAAATTTCTCCTCAAGTTTTCCCTCAAATCCCCAAATTTCTCCTCAAGTTTTCCACAAAATCCCAAATTTCTCCTCAAATTTCCATAAAATCCCAAATTTCTCCTCAAATTTCCATAAAATCCCAAATTTCTCCTCGAATTTCCTTCAAATTCCAAATTTCTCCTCAAGTTTTCCCTCAAATCCCCAAATTTCTCCTCAAATTTCCCTCAAATCCCAAATTTCTCTTCAAGTTTTCCCTCAAATCCCAAATTTCTCCTCAAGTTTTCCCTCAAATCCCAAATTTCTCCTCAAATTTCCCTCAAATCCCCAAATTTCTCCTCAAATTTCCCTCAAATCCCAAATTTCTCCTCAAATTTCCCTCAAATCCCAAATTTCTCCTTAAATTTCCATAAAATCCCAAATTTCTCCTCAAGTTTTCCCTCAAATCCCCAAATTTCTCCTCAAATTTCCCTCAAATCCCAAATTTCTCCTTAAATTTCCATAAAACCCCAAATTTCTCCTCAAGTTTTCCCTCAAATCCCAAATTTCTCCTCAAGTTTTCCCTCAAATCCCAAATTTCTTCTCAAGTTTTCCCTTAAATCCCAAATTTCTCCTCAGGTTTTCCCTCAAATCCCAAATTTCTCCTCAAATTTCCCTCAAATCCCAAATTTCTCCTCAAATTTCCATAAAATCCCAAATTTCTCCTCAAGTTTTTCCCGAAATTCCCAAATTTCCCCTCAAATTCCCAAATTTACCCCCCAGGCCTTCCCCAAAATTCCCAACTTTACCACCCCAGGACCCCCAAAAAACCCCTCAAATTCCCAAATTTCTCCTCAAATTTCCCCAAAATCCCAAATTTCTCCTCGAATTTCCCTCAAATCCCAAATTTCTCTTCAAGTTTTCCCCCAAATTCCCAAAATTCTCCTCAAATTTCCCTCAAATCCCAAATTTCTCCTCAAATTTCCCTCAAAATCCCAAATTTCTCCTCAAGTTTTCCCTCAAATCCCAAATTTCTCCTCAAGTTTTCCCTCAAAATCCCAAATTTCTCCTCAAGTTTTCCCTCAAATCCCAAATTCTCCTTAAATTTCCCTCAAATCCCAAATTTCTTCTCAAATTTCCTTAAAATCCCAAATTTCTCCTCAAATTTCCCTCAAATCCCCAAATTTCTCCTCAAATTTCCCTCAAATCCCAAATTTCTCCTCAAGTTTTCCCTCAAATCCCAAATTTCTCCTCAAATTTCCATAAAATCCCAAATTTCTCCTCAAATTTCCATAAAATCCCAAATTTCTCCTTAAATTTCCAAAAAATCCCAAATTTCTCCTCAAGTTTTTCCCGAAATTCCCAAATTTCCCCTCAAATTCCCAAATTTACCCCCCAGGCCTTCCCCAAAATTCCCAACTTTACCACCCCAGAACCCCCAAAAAACTCCTCAAATCCCAAATTTCTCCTCAAATTTCCACAAAATCCCAAATTTTTCCTCAAGTTTTCCCTCAAATCCCAAATTTCTCCTCAAGTTTTCCCCGAAATTCCCAAATTTTCCCAAATTCCCGCCAAACCCACCCAGGCCATCGGGGGGCGCCATCGCCGCGGGCTCCTCGGGGCCGCTCTGCCCGCTCAACTCGTTGGTCGGCGTCTCCTGCAACAAAATGGCGGCTCTCAGCTTGTGATTGGCCAGCGGAGCCGTCAATCAAACCGCCGGACCAATCACCTGATCGAATAGGTGCACTGTGACGTCATCGAAGAAGGATACCGCTTTTCGCTTCCGGTTGGAGCTCAGTCCAACTTCCGGCGGGCGCCGCGGAGGTTTCAGGAGGCCGCGGAGGCCGCGGCCGTCCCAGCGCGAAACCACGAGCGGGACGGGCCCCGCCGAGGCCTCCTCGGGTCCCGCCGCTTCTTCCTCATCCTCCTCGTCTTCGTCGTCCTCGTCCGGGTCCCCCCGAGAGGTTTCGGGCGCGCCCCAGCGCAGCGGGAGAGGCCGCAGGGCCAGAGGCGGCAGCGGCAGCGAGAGGCGGGAGGCCTTGGCTGAGGGGAGGAGCGGGAAAATGGGGAAAAATGGGGGAAAAGAGGGGAAAATGAGGTAAAATGGGGGGAAAAGGAGGGGAAAACGAGGGAAAATGTGAGGGGAAATGAGGGAAATATGAGGTGAAATGAGGGGAAAATGAGGGAAATGTGAGGGAAATATGAGGTGAAGTGAGGGGAAATGAGGGAAAAATGGGGGAAATGAGGGGAAAATGAGGGAAATGTGAGGGGAAAAATGAGGTGAAATGAGGGGAAAATGAGGGAAAAATGGGGAAAGTGAGGGAAATATGAGGTAAAATGAGGGGAAATGTCAGGGGAAATGAGGGGAAAATGGGGAAAATGAGGGAAAATGAGGGAAAAATGGGAAAAGTGAGGGTGAACGTGAGGGGAAATGAGGGAAATATGAAGTGAAATGAGGGGAAAATGGGGGAAATGAGGGGAAAATGAGGAGAAATGGGGAAAATATGAGGTGAAAGGAGAGAAATATGAGGTGAAATGAGGGAAAAGTGAAGGAAATATGAAGTGAAATGAGGTAAAAATGAGGAAAATGAGGGAAATATGAGGAGAAATGAGGGGAAAATAGGGAAAAACGTGAGGGAAGAGCGTCAGGGTGAGGCCCAGAAGGGAAAAAATTGGATTTCGGGAGGGTAAAATCCCCAAATCACCAAAGTCCCTCCCAAAACCCCCAAATTTCCCCCCTAAAATCCTGAAATTTCCCCCCCAAAACGTAAATTTCCCCCCAAACTTCCCAATAAAACCCCAAATTTCCCCCAAATATCCCATTTTCCCCCCCAGATCCCCAAATTTCCCCCTTAAATCCCAAATTTCCCAATAAATCCCGAAACTTTCCCAATAAAACCCCAAATTTCGCAATAAATCCCCAAATTTCCCCCAAAATCCCATTTTTTTCCCCAAATCCCCAAAATTTCCCAATAAAACCCCAAATTTCTTCCTTAAATCCCAAATTTCCCCCAAAATTCCCCCTTAAATCCCAAATTTCCCCATTAATCCCCAAATTTCCCAATAAATCCCCAAATTTCCCCCAAGATTCCCAATAAATCCCAAAAATTCCCAATAAATCCCCAAATTCCCCCAAATTTCCCAGTAAATCCCCAAATTTCCCCCCAAAATCCCATTTTTTTCCCCAAATCCCCAAATTTCCCAATAAATCCCCAAATTTTCCCAATAAATCCCCAAAATCCCATTTTTTCCCCTAAATTTCCCCATTAAATCCCAAAATTCCCCCCGAATTTCCCAATAAATCCCCAAAATTTCCCAATAAAACCCCAAATTTCTTAATAAATCCTCAAATTTCCCCCAAATTTTCCCTCAAAATCCCATTTTTTTTCCCCAAATCCCCAAATTTCCCAATAAATCCCAAAAAATTCCCAATAAATCCCAAAAATTTTCCTCTTAAATCCCAAAATTCCCCCAAAATTTCCCAATAAATTCCCCAATAAATCCCCAAAATTTCATTTTTCCCCCCCCCCAAAAAAACTCCCCGGGCTCTGCCCCTCCCCCACCTCGGATGTCGGCGCTGGAGCCGCGGGTGGGGGAGGGGCGCCCCTCCCCCCCTCCCCCCGGGGGGTCCCTCAGGAGGCGCCGGGAGACGGAAACGGCTTCGCTCAGCGACACCTGGAGCCGCTCCCGCGCCACCGGCCACGCCCCCGGCGACGGTGACGTCACTGATGCGCCTGGTGACGTCACTGACGCGCCTGGTGATGTCACAGGTACGGCTGGTGACGTCATAGGTACAGCTGGTGACGTCATAGGTACGGCTGGTGACGTCACTGATGCACCTGGTGACGTCACAGGTGCGCCTGGTGATGTCATGGGTACGGCTGGTGACGTCATAGGTGCACCTGGTGACGTCATAGGTAGATCTGGTGATGTCATAGGTACGGTTGGTGACATCACAGGTACGGCTGGTGACGTCACAGGTACACCTGGTGATGTCACTGATGCGCCTGGTGACGTCACAGGTACACCTGGTGACGTCATAGGTGCGCCTGGTGACGTCATAGGTAGATCTGGTGATGTCATAGGTACGGTTGGTGACATCACAGGTACGGCTGGTGACGTCACAGGTACACCTGGTGACGTCACTGACACACCTGGTGACGTCATAGGTACGGCTGGTGACGTCACTGACACACCTGGGGGTATGGACACACCTGGGGACATGGCTGGTGACATCACAGACTCACCTGGTGACGTCACAGACACACCTGATGACGTCACAGACACACCTGGTGACGTCACTGACACACCTGGGGACATTGGGGATGTCACAGACACAACTGATGACGTCACAGACACACCTGGTGACGTCACAGACACACCTGATGACGTCATAGACACACCTGGGGGTATGGACACACCTGGGGACATTGGGGACACACCTGATGACGTCACAGACACACCTGATGACGTCACAGACACACCTGGTGACGTCACAGACACACCTGATGACGTCACAGTCACACCTGGGGACATTTCGGGGCATTTTGGGGCCATTTCGTGACGTTTTGGGGACGTTTTTGGGGCCATTTTTGGATGTCTCGGGGAGCTCCTCGGGGACGTTTTTGGGGACATTTCTGGGATTTTTGGGGACATTTCTGGGGTTTTTGGGGACATTTTTGGGATTTTTGGGGACATTTCAGGCGTTTTTGGGGACATTTTTGGGATTTTTGGGGACATTTCTGGAGTTTTTGGGGCCATCCCGAGGTGTTTTGGGGACATTTCCGAGGTTTTTGGGGACATTTCGGGCGTTTTTGGGGCCATTTTTGGGGCCATTTCTTGGTTTTTCGGGGATTTTTTTGGGGACATTTCGGGGCTTTTTGGGGACATTTTTGGGGAATTTTTTGGGGCCATTTCTTGGTTTTTTGGGGACATTTTTGGGGCCATTTCTTGGTTTTTTGGGGACATTTTTGGGGCCATTTCTTGGTTTTTTGGGGACATTTTTTGAGACTTTTTTGGGGACATTTCGAGGCATTTTGGGGACTTTTTTGGGGACGGGTCCCTCTGTCCCCTCGGGGACTTTTTTGGGGACATTTCGGGGCATTTTGGGGACGTTTTCGGGGATTTTTTTGGGGACATTTCGGGGCATTTTGGGGACATTTTCGGGGATTTTTTTGGGGACATTTCGGGGCATTTTGGGGACATTTTCGGGGATTTTTTTGGGGACATTTCGGGGCATTTTGGGGACATTTTTGGGGATTTTTTTGGGGACATTTCGGGGCATTTTGGGGACATTTTCGGGGTCACCTCGCGGCGTTTCCTCGGGGACCTCCTGGGGGACTTGGGGCTCCTCCTCGGGGACCCCTTTGGGGACACCGGGGACGATTTTGGGGACATTTGGGACAATTTTGGGGACATTTGGGATATCAGGGACCCCCCTGGGGACATCAGGGACATTTCTGGGGACATTTGGGACGATTTTGGGGACATTTGGGGGATCTGGGACCCCCCTGGGGACATTGGGGACGATTTTGGGGACATTTGGGACCCCTCTGGGGACATTTGGGGGATCTGGGACCCCTCTGGGGACATTTTTGGGGACATTTGAGAGGATTTTGGGGACATTTGGGGGATCTGGGACCCCTCTGGGGACATTTTTGGGGACATTTGAGAGGATTTTGGGGACATTTGGGAGATCTGGGACCCCTCTGGGGACATTTTTGGGGACATTTGAGAGGATTTTGGGGACATTTGGGGGATCTGGGACCCCCCTGGGGACATCGGGGACCCCCCTGGGGACATTGGGGACATTTTTGGGGACATTTGGGGACACCCCCCCCACCACGGTGCCACCCAAGGGGTCCCTGGGGGTGTCCCCAAGGGGGTCCCCAGCTCCTGGTGGCCTTGGTGACATCTCTGGTGGCCTTGGTGACCCCTCTGGTGGCCTTGGGGACACTTTTGGTGGCCCTGGGGACATCTCTGGTGGCCTTGGGGACATCTCTGGTGGCCTTGGGGACATCTCTGGTGGCCCTGGGGACCCCTCTGGTGGCCTTGGGGACCCTTTTGGTGGCCTTGGTGACCCCTCTGGTGGCCTTGGGGACATCTCTGGTGGCCTTGGTGACCCCTCTGGTGGCCCTGCTGACCCCTCTGGTGGCCTTGGGGACGTGGCCGGGGTCAGAGGGGTCGTCCCTCGTCCCCAAGGTGCCACCGCCGGTGACAACGGCGACGTCCTGGGGGGCACCGGGGGCGGCTCCGGGGTCGGTGGTGACCGGTCCTGGACCAACGATGACCGGTCTGGGGTCAGTGACCGGTCTGGGGTCAGTGACCGGTCCTGGGTCGGTGACCGGTCCTGGGTCAGTGACTGGTCTGGGGTCAGTGGTGACCGGTCTGGGGTCAGTGACCGGTCCTGGACCAACGATGACCGGTCTGGGGTCAGTGGTGACCGGTCCTGGACCAACGATGACCGGTCTGGGGTCGGTGGTGACCGGTCTGGGGTCAGTGACCGGTCTGGGGTCAGTGACCGGTCTGGGGTCAGTGACCGGTCCTGGACCAACGATGTCCGGTCTGGGGTCAGTGACCAGTCTGGGGTCAGTGGTGACCGGTCTGGGGTCGGTGGTGACCGGTCTGGGGTCGGTGGTGACCGGTCCTGGACCAACGAAGACCGGTCTGGGGTCAGTGACTGGTCTGGGGTCAGTGGTGACCGGTCTGGGGTCAGCAATGTCCGGTCTGGGGTCAGTGACCGGTCTGGGGTCAGTGGTGACCGGTCTGGGGTCAGTGGTGACCGGTCTGGGGTCAGCAATGTCCGGTCTGGGGTCAGTGACCGGTCTGGGGTCAGTGGTGACCGGTCTGGGGTCGGTGGTGACCGGTCCTGGACCAACGAAGACCGGTCTGGGGTCAGTGACTGGTCTGGGGTCAGTGGTGACCGGTCTGGGGTCAGTGACCGGTCTGGGGTCAGTGACCGGTCTGGGGTCAGTGGTGACCGGTCTGGGGTCAGCAATGTCCGGTCTGGGGTCAGTGACCGGTCCTGGACCAACGATGACCGGTCTGGGGTCAGTGACCGGTCCTGGGTCAGTGGTGACCGGTCTGGAGTCAGTGACCGGTCTGGGGTCAGTGGTGACCGGTCTGGGGTCAGTGTCCGGTCTGGGGTCAGTGACCGGTCCTGGACCAACGATGACCGGTCTGGGGTCAGCAATGTCCGGTCTGGGGTTGGTGGTGACCGGTCTGGGGTCGGTGGTGACCGGTCCTGGGCCAGTGGTGACCGGTCTGTGGTCAGTGACCAGTCTGGGGTCGGTGGTGACCGGTCTGGGGTCAGTGACCGGTCTGGGGTCAGTGACCGGTCTGGGGTCAGTGACCGGTCTGGGGTCGGTGGTGACCGGTCCTGGACCAACGATGACCGGTCTGGGGTCAGTGACCGGTCCTGGGTCAGTGGTGACCGGTCCTGGACCAACGATGACCGGTCTGGGGTCAGCGATGTCCGATTTTGTCCCCAAGGTGCCACCTCAGGGGACAAAGGTGACAGTGACCGGTCCTGGACCAACGGTGACCGGTCTGGGGTCAGTGACCGGTCCTGGGTCACCGATGTCCGGTTTTGTCCCCACGGGGTCATCTCCAGGGACAGCGGTGACACCTCTTGGGCCACTGACCCTGCTTGACCCAACGGTGACCGGTCCTGGCTTGATGTCCACTCTTGACCCAACGATGACCGGTCTGGGGTCAGTGTCCGGTCTGGGGTCAGTGACCGGTCTGGGGTCAGTGTCCGGTCCTGGCTTAGTGTCCAGTTTTGTCCCCAAGGTGCCACCTCCGGTGACCGGTCTGGGGTCACCGATGTCCGGTCTGGGGTCACCGATGTCCGGTTTTGTCCCCATGGGGTCATCTCCAGGGACAGCGGTGACACCTCTTGGACCGTTGGCCTTGCTGGGGTCATCGGTGTCCGGTCTTGGGCCAAGGGTGACCGGTCTGGGGTCAGTGACCGGTCTGGGGTCAGCAGTGACCGGTCTGGGGTCAGTGACCGGTCTGGGGTCAGTGACCGGTCTGGGGTCAGGGATGTCCGGTTCTGTCCCCAAGGTGCCACCTCAGGTGACAAAGGTGACAGTGACCGGTCCTGGCTCGGTGTCCGGTCCTGGGTCACCGGTGACCCCTCTTGACCCAACGATGACCGGTCTGGGGTCAGTGTCCGGTCTGGGGTCAGTGACCGGTCTGGGGTCAGTGTCCGGTCCTGGCTCAGTGTCCGGTCCTGGCTCAGTGTCCGGTTCTGTCCCCAAGGTGCCACCTCCGGTGACAAAGCCCCGTCTTGACCCAGTGGTGACCAGTCCTGGTCCAATGTCCGGCCTTGACCACGCGTGGTCATCTCCAGGGACAGCGGTGACGCCCCTTGGGCCACTGACCCTGCTTGGGTCAGCAATGTCCGGTCTTGGGCCAAGGATGACCAGTCTGGGGTCACCGATGTCCGGTTTTGTCCCCAAGGTGCCACCTCCGGTGACAAAGCCCCCTCTTGACCCAGCGGTGACCGGTCTGGGGTCAGTGACCGGTCTGGGGTCAGTGACCGCTCCTGCCTCAATGTCCGGCCTTGACCACGCGTGGTCATCTCCAGGGACAGCGGTGACGCCCCTTGGGCCGTTGGCCTTGCTTGACCCAACGATGACCGGTCTGGGGTCAGTGTCCGGTCCTGGGCCAGTGATGACCAGTCTTGGGCCAGTGGTGACTGGTCTGGGGTCAGTGTCCGGTCCTGGGCCAGTGATGACCAGTCTTGGGCCAGTGGTGACCGGTCTGGGCTCAACAATGTCCGGTTTTGTCCCCACGGGGTCATCTCCAGGGTCAGCGGTGACACCTCTTGGGCCACTGACCCTGCTTGACCCAACGATGACCGGTCTGGGGTCAATGTCCACTCTTGACCCAACGATGACCGGTCCTGGCTCGATGTCCACTCTTGACCCAACGATGACCGGTCCTGGCTCAATGTCCGGTCCTGGCTCAGTGACCGGTCCTGGGTCAATGTCCGGTCCTGGCTCAGTGTCCGGTCCTGGCTCAATGTCCACTCTGGACCCAATGATGACCGGTCCTGGCTCAATGTCCAGTCCTGGCTCAGTGTCCGGTTTTGTCCCCACGGGGTCATCTCCAGGGACAGCGGTGACACCTCTTGGGCCGTTGGCCTTGCTTGACCCAACGGTGACCGGTCCTGGCTCAATGTCCACTCCTGACCCAGAAATGACTGGTCCTGGGTCAATATTGACCGGTCTGGGGTCAGTGTCCGGTCTTGACCCAACGATGACCGGTCTGGGGTCAGTGACCGGTCCTGAGTCACTGATGACCCCTCTTGACCCCACGATGACCGGTCTGGGATCAATGTCCAGTTCTGGGTCACCAATGACCGGTCTGGGGTCAGTGTCCGGTCCTGGGTCACCGATGACCGGTCCTGGGTCACCGATGACCGGTCTGGGGTCACCGATGACCGGTCTGGGGTCAGTGTCCGGTCCTGGGTCACCGATGACCCCTCTTGACCCACCAATGTCCGGTCCTGTCTCGATGTCCACTCTTGACCCCTCGCTGACCCCTCCTGCCCCAACGTCCGGCCCCTCCCCCACGCCACCGCCGCCAGAACTCCGGCCCCTCCCCCCACCCTGTCCGGGGGGGCTTTCGCCACCTGTGACGTCATCTGTGACGTCACCTGTGAGGTCACCTGTGATGTCACCTGTGATGTCACCTGTGATGTCACCTGTGATGTCATCGGTGACGTCACCCCCTGCTCCTCCAATCGCACGAAGAACTCGGAGCCCCCCGAGGGGCTTCGCGCCCCCAGCACCGGCAGCACCCCCGGGGACACCTCGGGACGGCCACCGGGGTCACCGGGGTCACTCCGGCCACTCCGGCCACTGGGGTCACTCCGGCCACTCTGGCCACTCCGGCCACCGGGGTCACTGAGGCCACTCCGGCCACTGGGGTCACTCTGGCCACTCCGGCCACTGGGGTCACTGCGGCCACTGGGGTCACTGGGGTCACTCTGGCCACTGCGGCCACTGGGGTCACTGGGGTCACTCTGGCCACTGCGGTCACTGGGGTCACTCCGACCACTCTGCTTAATCTGGTCACTCCGGTCATTTTGGTTCCTCTGGTCACTCTGGCCACCGTGGTCACCATGATCACCGTGGTCACTCCAGTCACTCTGGTCACTCCGGTCACCGTGGTCACTCCGGTCATTCTGGTTCCTCTGGTCACTCCGGCCACCACGGTCACCATGGTCACTCCGGCCACCATGGTCACTCCAGCCACTCCAGCCACTCTGGCCACTCCGGTCACCGTGGTCACTCCAACCACCGTGGTCACTCCGGTCCCTCTGGTCACCGTGGTCACTGCGGTCACTCGGTTCCCTCCGGCCGCTCCAGTCACTGTGGTCACCGTGGTCACTTGGTTCCCTCTGGTCACTCTGGTCACTCCAGCCACTCTGGTCCTTCCGGTCACTGTGGTCACCGTGGTCACTCCATTCCCTCCGGCCGCTCCGGTCACTGTGGTCACTCCAGTCCCTCCGGCCACTCCGGTCACCGTGGTCACTCAGTTCCCTCTGGTCACCATGGTCACTCCGGTCCCTCCGGTCACTGTGGTCACTCGGTTCCCTCCAGTCACTGTGGTCACTCCAGTCCCTCCGGTCACTGTGGTCACTCCAGTCCCTCCGGCCGCTCCGGTCACCGTGGTCACTCCAGTCCCTCCGGTCACTGTGGTCACTCAGTTCCCTCCGGTCACTGTGGTCACTCCAGTCCCTCCGGTCACTGTGGTCACTCAGTTCCCTCCGGTCACTGTGGTCACTCCAGTCCCTCCGGTCACTGTGGTCACTCGGTTCCCTCCGGTCCCTTTGGTCACTGTGGTCACTCCAGTCCCTCCGGTCACTTTGGTCACTCCAGTCCCTCCGGTCACTGTGGTCACTCAGTTCCCTCCGGTCACCGTGGTCACTCCAGTCCCTCCGGCCGCTCCGGTCACTGTGGTCACTCCAGTCCCTCCGGTCACTGTGGTCACTCAGTTCCCTCCGGTCACTGTGGTCACTCAGTTCCCTCCGGTCACCGTGGTCACTCCAGTCCCTCCGGCCGCTCCGGCCGCGCTGCCAGGCGCACTCCAAGGCCAGACCCCCCCTGCCCTGAGTGACCGTCAGCACATCCTCAGTGTCCGGCAGCGGCTCCAGCAGCGGGAACGGCGTGGCCGGAGCGGCCGGAGCAGTGACCGGAGTGACCGGAGTGACCAGGGGAGGGGTCAGCGTGGCCGGAGTGGCCGGAGCAGGGGTCAAAGGTCGGCCCAGCAGGGCCGAGAGGCGCCCGTGGAGCTGCTCCAGGGTCGGGCGCTCGGCCGGGGGACGGCGACAGGAACGGAGCAGATCCAGCCTGGGGAGGATTTGGGGGAAATTTGGGAGATTTTGGGGAATTTGGGGGAAATTTGGGAATTTTTGGGGATTTTTTTGGAATTTTGGGGGAAATTTTGGGGAATATTGGGGAATTTTGGGAATTTTGGGGGAGTTTGGGATTTTTTTTGGGATTTTGGGGGATTTTTTTGGGGATTTTTAGGGAGATTTTGGGGGGATTTTGGGGGATTTTTGGGATTTTTGGAGACTTTGGGGGGATTTTGGGGGATTTTGGGGGATTTTTGGGGAAATTTGAGGGGATTTTGAGGAATTTTGGGGCATTTTTGGGCAATTTGGGGGGATTTTGGGGGATTTTGGGGAATTTTTTGGGATTTTTTGGGAAATTTGGGGGACGTTTGGGGGGATTTTGGGGAATTTTGGGGGGATTTTGAGTGGATTTGGGGAGAATTTGGGGGATTTTTGGGGATTTTGGGGATTTTGGGGAATTTTGGGGAAATTTTGGGGAAATTTTGGGGGGTTTTGGGGAATTTTTGAGAATTTTTGGGGATTTTTGGCATTTTTGGAGGGATTTTGGGGGAAATTTGGGGGATTTTGGGGGATTTTGGGAGAATTTTGGGGTTTTGGGGGGATTTTGAGGGTTTGGGGGATTTTTGAGGGAATTTTGGGTAAAGTTGGGGGGATTTGGGGGATTTTGGGGCATTTTTGGGGGGATTTTGGGGGGATTTGGGGGCATCGGGGAGTTTGGGGACATCAGAAGGGAAATCCCCCCCCAAATCCCCCCCTAGTGTCCCCAAATCCCCCCCAAATCCTCCCAAAATCCCCCAAAATTCCCCCCAAAATCCCCCCAAAATTCCCCAAAATTCTCCCAAAATTCCCCCAAAATTCCCCAAAATTCTCCCAAAATTCCCCCAAAATTCCCAAAATCCCCCCAAATTCCCCAAATTCCCCCCTCACCACTGCGGGGGCAGCTCCCTCACCCAAATCCCCCCCCAAAATCCCCCCAAATCCCCCAAAATTCCCCCAAAAATAAAAAAAAAATCCCAAAATCCCCCAAATCCCTCCCAAAATCCCTAAAAATCCCCCAAAATCACCAAAATTCCACCCAAATCCCCAAAAAATCCCCCAAAATTCCCCCCAAAAATTCCCAAAAATCCCCAAAAATTCCCCAAATCCCTCCCAGAATCCCCAAAAATCCCCCTCAAATATCCCAAAATTCCCAAAATTCCCCCAAAAATCCCCCAAAATTCCCCAAAATTCCCCAAATCCCCCCAATTCCCCCCTCACCACTGCGGGGGCAGCTCCCTCACCCAAATCCCCACCCAAAATCCCCAAAATCCCCCCAAATCCCCCAAAATTCCTCCAAAAATCAAAAAAAAATCCCAAAATCCCCAAAATTCCACCCAAATCCCCCAAAAATAAAAAAAAATTCCCAAAATCCCCCAAATCTCTCCCAAAATCCCCCAAAATCCCCCTCAAATATCCCAAAATTCCCCCAAAAATCCCCCAAAAAATCCCCCAAAATTCCCAAAAATTCCCCCAAAAATCCCCCAAAATTCCCAAAAATTCCCCCAAAAATCCCCCAAAAAATCCCCCAAAATTCCCCCAAAAATCCCCCAAAATTCCCAAAAATCCCCCAAAGATCCCCAAAAATCCCCCAAAATTCCCAAAATTCCCCCAAAATTCCCCCAAAAATCCCCCAAAATTCCCAAAAAATTCCCCAAATCCCTCCCAAAATTCCCCCAAAATTCCCCCAAAATTCCCCCAAAATCCCCCAAAATTCCACCCAAATCCCCCCAAAATCCCCCAAAATTCCCAAAATTCCCCCAAAATTCCCCAAAAAATCCCCCAAAGATCCCCAAAAATCCCCCAAAATTCCCCCAAAAATCCCAAATAATTCCCCAAAAATCCCCCAAAATTCCTCCAAAATTCCCCCAAAAATCCCCCAAAAATTCCCAAAAATTCCCCAAATCCCCCAAAATTCCCAAAATTCCCCAAATCCCCCCAATTCCCCCTTCACCACTGCAGGGGCAGCTCCAGCCGGGGCGGGGGCAGCTCCCCCACCCAAATCCCCCCCAAATCCCCCCAAATCCCCCAAAAATTCCCAAAAATTCCCCAAAATCCCCCCCAAAATTCCCAAAAATTCCCAAAATCCCCCCAAATTCTCCCCAAAATCCCCCAAAATTCCCAAAAATTCCCCAAAAATCCCCAAAAATTCCCGCAAAATCCCCAAAATCTCCCAAAAATCCCCCAAAAATCCCCCAAAATTCCCCCAAAAATCCCCCAAACTTCCCCCAAAGTCCCCGAAATTCCCCAAAATTCTCCCAAAAATTCCCCAAAATTCCCAAAAATTCCCAAAAATTTCCCAAAATTCCCCCAAAATTCCCCCAAAAATCCCCAAAAATTCCCCAAAATTCCCCAAATTACTCCCAAAATCCCCAAAAATCCCCCCAAAAATCCCCAAAATTCCCCAAAAAATCCCCCAAAATTCCCCCAAAAATCCCCCAAAAATTCCCAAAAATTCCCCAAATCCCCCCAAATTCCCAAAATCCCCCCAAATCCCCCCAATCCCCCCTCACCACTGCGGGGGCAGCTCCAGGCGGGGCGGGGGCAGCTCCCCCACCCAAATCCCCCAAAATCCCCCCAAATCCCCCAAAATTCCCCCAAGACCCCCCAAAATTCCCCCAAAAATAAAAAAAAATCCCCAAATCCCCCAAATCCCTCCCAAAATCCCCAAAAATCCCCCAAAATCCCCAAAATTCCACCCAAATCCCCCAAAAATCCCCCAAAATTCCCCCAAATCCCCCCAAAATCCCCCCAAATTCCCAAAATTCCCCCAAAAATCCCCAAAAATTCTCCCAAAATTCCCCCCAAAATCCCCCAAAATTCCCAAAATTCCCCCCAAAATTCCCAAAAATTCCCAAAAATTCCCCAAAAAATCCCCCAAAAAATCCCCCAAAATTCCCCCAAAAATCCCCCAAAATTCCCAAAAATTCCCCAAAAAATCCCCCAAAAAATCCCCCAAAATTCCCCCAAAAATCCCCCAAAATTCCCAAAATTCCCCCAAAATTCCCCAAAAAATCCCCCAAAGATCCCCAAAAATCCCCCAAAATTCCCAAAATTCCCCCAAAAATCCCCCAAAATTCCCCCAAAAATCCCAAAAAATTCCCCCAAAATTCCCCCAAAAATCCCCCAAAAATCCCAAAAAAATCCCCCAAAATCCCCAAAAATTCCCAAAAATCCCCCCAAATTCCCAAAATCCCCCCAAATCCCCCCAATTCCCCCCTCACCACTGCGGGGGCAGCTCCAGCCGGGGCGGGGGCAGTTCCGGGGGGCGGCGGCTCCGGAGTCGCCCCAAAAGCTGCCGGTCCGAGAGGTGGGGGAGGGGCTGAGCCCCCCACTCCAGCAGCTCCCACAGGGTCACCCCCAGCGCCCTGAGGGGTCACCCAGGGGTCAGGGGTCAGCCTGGGGTCACCTTGGGGTCACTCAGGGGTCACCGAGGTCATTGGGGTCACCCAGGGGTCAGAGGTCAGCCTGGGGTCACCCTGGGGTCACCAAACCCACTCTGGGGTCACCCAGGGGTCAGGGGTCAGCCTGGGGTCACCCTGGGGTCATTGGGGTCACCCTGGGGTCACCGAGGTCATTGGGGTCACCCAGGGGTCACCAAACCCACCCTGGGGTCATTGGGGTCACCCTGGGGTCAGAGGTCAGCCTGGGGTCACCCTGGGGTCACTCAGGGGTCACCGAGGTCATTGGGGTCACCCAGGGGTCAGGGGTCAGCCTGGGGTCACCAAACCCACTCTGGGGTCACCCAGGGGTCAGGGGTCAGCCTGGGGTCACCCTGGGGTCACCAAACCCACCCTGGGGTCACTCAGGGGTCACCCAGGGGTCAGAGGTCACCCAGGGGTCACCCAGGGGTCACTCAGGGGTCATTGGGGTCACCACACCCACCCAGGACCCCCCAAATCTCCCTCAGAGCCCCCGAAACCCCCCCCAAATCCCCTCAAACTCCCCAAATCCCCTCAAGACCCCCCAAATCCCTCCAGGACCCCCCAAACCTCCCCAAATCCCCTCAAACCCCCCCAAATCCCCCCAAAATCCACCCCAAACCCCCCCAGGACCCCCCAAATCCCCCTCATATCCCCCCCAAACCCCCCAAATCCTCCCCCAACCCCTCCAGGACCCCCCAGATCCCCCCAGGACCCCCCAAAATTCCCCAAAATCCCTCCCAAATCCCCCCCAAACCCTCCCAGGACCCCTCAAATCCCCTCAAATCCACCCCAAACCCCTCCAGGATCCCCCAAATCCCTCCAGGACCCCCCAAACCTCCCCAAATCCCCTCAAACCCCCCCAAATCCCCCCAAAATCCACCCCAAACCCCCCCAGCACCCCCCAAATCCCTCCAGGACCCCCTAAAATCCCCCCAAATCCCCCCCAAACCCCTCCAGGACCCCCCAAATCCCCCCAGGACCCCCCAAATCCCTCCAGGACCCCCCAAATCCCCCGAAACCCCCCCAGGACCCCCCAAATCCCCCCCAACCCCTCCAGGACCCCCCAGATCCCCCCAGGACCCCCCCAAATTCCCCAAAATCCCTCCCAAATCCCCCCCAAACCCTCCCAGGACCCCCCAAATCCCCCCAAATCCACCCCAAACCCCACCAGGACCCCCCAAAATTCCCCCAAAATCCCCAATTCCTGACCAGACGTTGCTCTCGGGGCTCTGCGGCTCCACCCTGAGCCCCCCAAATCCCCCCCAGGACCCCCCAAAATCCCCCCAAATCCTCCCCAAACCCCCCAAATCCTCCCCAGGACCCCCCCAAATGCCCCCAGGACCCCCCAAATCCCCCCCAAACCCCTCCAGGACCCCCCAAACCCCTCCAGGACCCCCCAAAATCCCCCAATTCCTGACCAGACGTTGCTCTCGGGGCTCTGCGGCTCCACCCTGAGCCCCCCTCGCTCGCCCTGGGGCTCCCTCAGCAGCTCCGGGGCCACCCAGCGCAGGGGCACCAGGGCCCGCTCCGCCGTGACGTAATAATCCTCCTGTGACGTCAGCGGCGACGTCACGCGGGGCCCCGCCCGCCCCGGGGGACGGAAAGGCGGAGCCCCGCCCCCCCCCCCCCCCCGCGGGATTCCCGCCAAAACAACTCCCCCCTCCCGCGGGATTCCCGCCAAAACCCGGCATCGCCCCGGGATTCCCGCCAAAAACACGCCCACACCCACGAGATTCCCGCCCAAAACCCCGCCCCCACCCACGGGATTCCCGCCAAAACCCGGCACCGCCCTGGGATTCCCGCCAAAACCCGGCACTACCCCAGGATTCCCGCCAAAACTCCGCCCACATCCACGGGATTCCCGCCCAAAACCCCGCCCCCACCCACGGGATTCCCGCCAAAACTCCGCCCACATCCACAGGTTTCCCGCCCAAAACCCGGCACCGCCCCGGGATTCCCGCCAAAACCCCGCCCACAGCCCGGGATTCCCGCCAAAACCCCGCCCACAGCCCGGGATTCCCGCCAAAACCCGGCACCGCCCCAGGATTCCCGCCAAAACTCGCCCACACCCGGAGCCCGCTCGCACCGCCCGGGATTCCCGCCAAAACCCCGCCCACAGCCCGGGATTCCCGCCAAAACCCCGCCCACAGCTCGGGATTCCCGCCAAAACCCGGCACCGCCCCGGGATTCCCGCCAAAACTCGCCAACACCCGGAGCCCGCCCGCACCACGGGATTCCCGCCAAAACCTGGCACTTCCCCGGGATTCCCGCCAAAACCGGCCCGTGACCCGGGATTCCCGCCAAAAGTTGGCCCCGCCCCCTCCCCAGATTCCCGCGGATCCTCCCCAAAGCCGCTTCAAATGTCCCGAAATTCCCAAAATTCCCAATTTCTTCCCCCAAATTCTCATCTTTTCCCCCCAAAATCCCAGTTTTTCCCCAGAATTCCCATTTTCCCCTCCGAATTCCCAATTTCCCCCTAAATTCCCATTTTTTCTTCCCAAAATCCCATTTATTTTCCCCAAAATCCCATTTTCCCCCCAAATTTCCCGTTTTTTCCCATTTCCCCCCCCAGAATTCCCATTTTCCCTCCAGAATTCCCATTTTTTCCCCAAATTCCCATTTTTCCCCTCTGAATATCCCGATTTTTCCCATTTTTCCCCCCAAATTTCCCAATTTTTCCTGTTTTTCCCCCAGAATTCCCGTTTTTCCCCCCAAATTCCCACTTTGTTCCCTCCCAAATTCCCATTTTCCCTTCCAAAAATCCTATTTTTTTCCCCAAAATCCAATTTTTTCCCCCAAATTTCCCGTTTTTTCCCATTTTTCCCCCCCAGAATTCCCATTTTTCCCCCAGAATTCCCGTTTTTCCCTCCAAATTCCCAATTTCCCCCCAAATTCCCAATTTTCCCCCCCAACTCCCATTTTCCCCCTCCAAAATCCCATTTTTCCCCCCAAATTCCCATTTTTTTTCCCCAAAATCCCATTTTCCCCCCAAATTTCCCGTTTTTTTCCCATTTTCCCCCTGTTTTTCCCATTTTTCCCGTTATGCCAGGTGTTTTTCCCATTATTCCGGGTGTTTTTTCCTGTTTTTTTCCCATTTTCCCCATTTTTCCGGGTGTTTTTCCCATTTTTCCCGCTATTCTGGGTGTTTTTCCCGTTTTTCCGGGTGTTTTTCCCGTTATTCCCGTTATTCCAGGTGTTTTTCCCGTGTTTTTCCCATTTTTCCCGTTATTCCGGGTGTTTCCCCGTTATTCCGGGTGTTTTTCCCGTTATTCCAGGTGTTTTTCCCGTTTTTTCCCGTTTTTCCCCCATTTTTTCCCATTTTTCCCCGTTTTTTCCCGTTTTTCCCATTATTCCGGGTGTTTTTCCCGTTATTCCGGCTGTTTTTTCCCGTTTTTCCCGTTTTTCCAGGTGTTTTTCCCGTTTTCCCCCCAGAATTCACATTTTTCCCCGTTTTTCCCGTTATTCCGGGTGTTTTTCCCATTTTTCCCATTATTCCGGGTGTTTTCCCCGTTTTTTTCCCATTTTTCCCCCCGAATTTCCCGTTTTTCCCATTTTTTTCCCATTTTCCCCCTGTTTTTCCCGTTTTTCCCCCCAGAATTCCGGGTGTTTTCCCCGTTTTTCCGGGTGTTTTTCCCATTTTTCCCCCGTTTTTCCCCGTTTTTCCCCCAGAATTCCCGTTTTTCCCCATTTTCCCCCCGTTTTCCCCGTTATTCCGGGTGTTTTTCCGGGTGTTTTTCCCGTTATTCCGGGTGTTTTTTCCCGTTTTTCCCCCCAGAATTCCCGTTTTTTCCCATTTTTCCCCCATTTTTTCCCGTTTTCCCCGTTATTCCGGGTGTTTTCCGGTGTTTTTCCGTACCCGGTAGTTGGCGGGGCCCAGCCCGTAGTCCCCGAGCCGCGCCGTCAGCTCCGAGGTCAGCAGAACGTTCCGGAGCGCGAGGTCGCTGCCGCCGCCATTCCCGGCAATTCCGGAACGGGAGGAGGGGAAAAAATTCCCGGAATTTTTGAAAATTAAAAATTCCGGAAAATTCCGGGGGAAGTTTGGGTGGAAATGGGAAAATTTGGGGGAAAATTGGGAATTTTGGGAGGAAATCGGGAATTTTGGGGGGAAAAAAGGGAATTTTGGGATGAAATTGGGAATTTTGGGGGGAAAAAATGGGAATTTTGGGAGGAAAAATGGGAATTTTGAAGAAAAATGGGAATTTTGGGGGGAAAAATGAGAAATTTTGGGGGAAAAATGGGAAATTTTGGGGAAAAATGGGAATTTGGGGGGAAAAAAGGGAATTTTGGGAGGAAATTGGGAATTTTGGGAGGAAAAATGGGAATTTTGGGAGGAAAAATGGGAATTTTGAAGAAAAATGGGAATTTTGGGGGGAAATGGGAAATTTTGGGGGGAAATGGGAATTTGGGGGGAAAATGGGAATTTTTTGGGGGAAAATGGGAATTTTGGGGGGAAAATTTGGAATTTTGGGATGAAATTGGGAGTTTTGGGAGGAAAAATGGGAATTTTGAAGAAAAATGTGAATTTTGGGGGGAAAAATGAGAAATTTTGGGGAAAAATGGGAAATTTTGGGGGGAAATGGGAATTTGGGGGGAAAATGGGAATTTTTTGGGGGAAAATGGGAATTTTGGGGGAAAAATTGGGAATTTGGAGGGAAAAATTGGGAATTTTGGGATGAAATTGGGAATTTTGGGGGGAAAAATGGGAATTTTGGGATGAAATTGGGAATTTTGGGGGGAAAAATTGGGAATTTTGGGAGGAAATTGGGAATTTTGGGAGGAAAAATGGGAATTTTGGGAGGAAATTGGGAATTTTGGGAGGAAAAATGGGAATTTTGAAGAAAAATGTGAATTTTGGGAGGAAAAATGAGAAATTTTGGGGGGAAATGGGAAATTTTGGGGGGAAATGGGAATTTGGGGGGAAAATGGGAATTTTTTGGGGGAAAATGGGAATTTTGGGGGGAAAATTTGGAATTTTGGGATGAAATTGGGAATTTTGGGGGGAAAAATTGGGAATTTTGGGGGGAAAAATGGGAATTTGGGGGGAAAAAAGGGAGTTTTTGGGAAAAATGGGAGTTTTGAAGAAAAATGGGAATTTTTATGGGGAAAAATGGGAATTTTGGGGGGAAAAATTGGGAATTTTTGGGGGAAATATGGGAATTTTGAAGAAAAATGGGAATTTAGGGGGAAAATGGGAATTTGAAGGGAAAATGGGAATTTTGGGAGGAAAAATGGGATTTTGGGGGGGGAAATGGGAATTTTGGGGGGGAAAATTGGGAATTTTGGGGAAAAAATTGGGAATATTGGAATATATGGGAATTTGGGGGGAAAAATGGGAATTTTGGGGGGAAAATTTGGAATATTGGGGGGAAAACAGGAATTTCTGGGATTTATGGGGACTTTTCTGGATTTTTATGGGAATTTTGCTGTTTTTCGTGGGGATTTTTTTGGGAATTTTTTGGGTAAAATTCCCGGGATTTTGGGGCCGGAATTCCCAGGATTCTGGGCAGGAATTTCTGTTTTTTATGAGGTTTTTGGGGGATTTTTATGGGAATTTATTTTGATTTTTATGGGAATTTTTCCGTTTTTCGCGGGGATTTTTTGGGGATTTTTTTGGGTGAAATTCCCAGGATTTTTGGGTGAAATTCCCGGGATTTTTGGGTGAAATTCCCGGGATTTTGGGGCCGGAATTCCCAGGATTCTGGGCAGGAATTTCTGTTTTTTATGAGGTTTTTGGGGGATTTTTATGGGAATTTATTTTGATTTTTATGTGAATTTTTCCGTTTTTCGCGGGGATTTTTTTTGGTGAAATTCCCGGGATTTTTGGGTGGAATTCCTGGGATTTTGGGGTGGAATTCCCAGGATTCTGGACAGAATTTCTGTTTTTTATGGGGTTTTTTCCGGATTTTTATGGGAATTTATTTTGATTTTTATGGGAATTTTTCCATTTTTCGCGGGGATTTTTTGGGGATTTTTTTGGGAATTTTTTTGGGTGAAATTCCCGGGATTTTTGGGCGGAATTCCCAGGATTTTGGGGTGAAATTCCTGGGATTTTGGGGTGAAATTCCTGGGATTTTGGGGTGGAATTCCCAGGATTCTGGACAGAATTTCTGTTTTTTATGAGGTTTTTGGGGGGATTTTTTCGGGATTTTTATGGGAATTTATTTTGATTTTTATGGGAATTTTTCCGTTTTTGCGGGGATTTTTTTGGGGATTTTTTTGGGTGAAATTCCCGGGATTTTTGGGGTGGAATTCCCAGGATTCAGGACAGAATTTCTGTTTTTTATGAGGTTTTTGGGGGGATTTTTTCGGGATTTTTATGGGAATTTTTCCGTTTTTCGCGGGGATTTTTTGGGGATTTTTTTGGGGATTTTTTTGGGTGGAATTCCCGGGATTTGGGGCCGGAATTCCCAAGATTCTGGGCAGGAATTTCTGTTTTTTATGAGGTTTTTGGGGGATTTTTATGGGAATTTATTTTGATTTTTATGGGAATTTTTCCGTTTTTCGCGGGGATTTTTTGGGGATTTTTTTGGGGGATTTTTTGGGTGAAATTCCCAGGATTTTTGGGTGGAATTCCCGGGATTTTGGGCTGGAATTCTTGGGATTTTGGGCAGGAATTTCTGTTTTTTATGAGGTTTTTGGGGGATTTTTATGGGAATTTATTTTGATTTTTATGGGAATTTTTCCATTTTTCGCGGGGATTTTTTGGGGATTTTTTTGGGGATTTTTTTGGGTGAAATTCCTGGGATTTTTGGGTGGAATTCCTGGGATTTTTGGGTGGAATTCCCGGGATTTTTGGGTGGAATTCTCGGGATTTTGGGGTGGAATTTCCAGGATTCAGGATAGAATTTCTGTTTTTTATGGGGTTTTGGGGGATTTTTTCGGGATTTTTATGGGAATTTATTTTGATTTTTATGGGAATTTTTCCATTTTTCGCGGGGATTTTTTTGGGTGAAATTCCCGGGATTTTTGGGTGAAATTCCCGGGGTTTTTTGGGTGAAATTCCCGGGATTTTTGGGTGAAATTCCCGGGGTTTTTTGGGTGAAATTCCCGGGATTTTTGGGTGGAATTCCCGGGATTTTTGGGCAGGAATTCCCGGGATTTTTGGGTGGAATTCCCAGGATTTTTGGGTGAAATTCCCGGGATTTTTGGGGTGGAATTCCCAGGATTCAGGACAGAATTTCTGTTTTTTATGGGGTTTTTGGGGGATTTTTATAGATTTTTATGGGAATTTATTTTGATTTTTATGGGAATTTTTCTGTTTCTCGCGGGGATTTTTTGGGGATTTTTTTGGGTGAAATTCCCGGGATTTTGGGGCCGGAATTCCCAGGATTCTGGGCAGGAATTTCTGTTTTTTATGAGGTTTTTGGGGGATTTTTATGGGAATTTATTTTGATTTTTATGGGAATTTTGCCGTTTTTACGGGGATTTTTTGGGGATTTTTTTGGGGATTTTTTTGGGTGAAATTCCTGGGATTTTTGGGTGAAATTCCCGGGATTTTGGGCTGGAATTCTTGGGATTTCTGGCAGGAATTTCTGTTTTTTATGGGGTTTTTGGGGGGATTTTTTCGGGATTTTTATGGGAATTTTGCCGTTTTTCGCGGGGATTTTTTGGGGACTTTTTGGGGATTTTTTTGGGTGAAATTCCCGGGATTTTGGGGCTGGAATTCCCGGGATTTTTGGGTGGAATTCCCGGGATTTTGGGGTACCTGTGGACGAATCCGTGGCGGTGCAGGTGCCGCAGCCCCCGGGTGACCTCGAGGGCCAAACGCTGGAGGGTCCCCAAATCCCGGGGGGGCAGCGGGGGAGGGGCCGCCCCTCCCCCACCCTGCCCCCGCTGAGCCCGCAGGTAACGCTTCAGGTCACCCTAAAACAGCCCAAAACAGGCCAAAATTAACCCAAAAACAGCCCAAAACCAGCACAAAAACAGCCCAAAATTAGCCCAAAAACAGCCCAAAATTAACCCAAAAACAGCACAAAAACAGGCAAAAAACAGCCCAAAAAACAGACAAAAAAACAGACAAAAAGCAGACAAAAAACAGCCCAAAAATAACCCGAAAACAGACAAAAAACAGCCCCAAAACAGCCCAAAACCAGCCCAAAACCAGCCCAAAATTAACCCAAAAACAGCCCAAAAACCAGCCCAAAAACAGCCCAGAAACAGACAAAAAACAGCCCAAAAAACAGCCCCAAAACAGCCCAAAAACAGCCCAAAATTAACCCAAAACCAGCCCAAAACCAGCCCAAAATTAACCCAAAAACAGCCCCAAAACAGCCCAAAACCAGCCCAGGAACAGACAAAAAACAGCCCAAAAAACAGCCCCAAAACAGCCCAAAATTAACCCAAAAACAGCCACAAAACCAGCACAAAAACAGCCCAAAATTAACCCAAAACCAGCCCCAAACCACCCCAAAAACAGCCCAAAATTAACCCAGAACCAGCCCCAAAACAGCCCAAAAACCAGCCAAAAACAGCCCCAAAACCAGCCCAAAATTAACCCAAAAACAGCCCCAAAACAGCCCAAAAACAGCCCAAAATTAACCCAAAAACACCCCAAAAACCAGCCAAAACCAGCCCAGAAACAGACAAAAAATAGACAAAAAACAGCCCAAAATTAACCCAAAACCAGCCCCAAAACAGCCCAAAATTAACCCAAAACAGCCCAAAACCAGCCCCAAAACAGCCCAAAAACAGACAAAAAACAGCCCAAAAACCAGCCCCAAAACAGCCCAAAACCAGCCCAAAATTAACCCAAAACCAGCCCAGAAACAGACAAAAACAGACAAAAAATAGACAAAAAACAGATAAAAAATAGACAAAAAACAGCCCAAAAATAACCCGAAAACAGACAAAAACCAGCCCCAAAATAGCCCAAAAACAGGCCAAAAATAACCCAAAAACAGCCCCAAAACAGCCCAAAATTAACCCAAAACCAGCCCCAAAACAGCCCAAAACCAGCCCAAAATTAACCCAAAAACAGCCCAAAACAACCCAAAATCCAGACAAAAAACAGCCCAAAAACCAGACAAAAAACAGCCCCAAAACAGGCAAAAAACAGCCCAAAAAACAGACAAAAAATAGACAAAAAACAGCCCAAAAATAACCCAAAAACAGACAAAAAACAGCCCCAAAACAGCCCAAAAATCAGACAAAAAATAGACAAAAAACAGCCCAAAAACACCCCAAAAACAGACAAAAAACAACCCAAAATCCAGACAAAAATACCCCAAAAACCAGCCCAAAACCAGCCCAGAAACAGCCCAAAAACAGCCCAAAAATACCCCAAAACAGCCCAAAAACAGCCCAAACCAGCCCAAAATTAACCCAAAACCAGCCCCAAAACAGCCCAAAAACAGCCCAAAATTAACCCAAAAACAGCCCAAAACAACCCAAAATCCAGACAAAAAAACAGCCCAAAAAACAGCCCCAAAACAGCCCAAAAACAGGCAAAAAACAGCCCAAAAAACAGACAAAAAATAGACAAAAAACAGCCCAAAAATAACCCAAAAACAGACAAAAACCAGCCCCAAAACAGCCCAAAAACAGGCCAAAAAACAGACAAAAAATAGACAAAAAACAGCCCAAAACCAACCCCAAAAACAGACAAAAAAAACCCCAAAACAGGCCAAAAAATAGACAAAAAATAGACAAAAAACAGACAAAAAACAGACCAAAAACAGACCAAAAAATAGACAAAAAGCAGCCCAAAACCACCCCAAAAACAGCCCAAAAATACCCCAAAACAGCCCAAAACCAACCCAAAACCAGCCCCAAAACAGACCAAAACCACCCCAAAAACAGCCCCAAAAACAGACAAAAACAGCCAAAAAATAGACAAAAAATAGACGAAAAACAGCCAAAAAAACAGCCCAAAAACACCCCAAAAACAGCCCCAAAACAGGCAAAAAACAGCCAAAAACCAACCCAAAAACAGGCCAAAAACAGGCAAAAAACAGACAAGAAAGAATAAAAAGAGAATTAAAAATTGTGTGAATATAACCCAAAATAACCCAAAATAACAAAAGAAATTTAAAAAATACCCCCCAAAACATCCAAAACATCCAAAAACACCCCAAAAAAGCCCAAAATCAACCAAAAACACCCCAAAAATTAAGAAAGAGGATGAAGAAATAATTAAGAAATGACTGAAATGACCCCAAAATAATAAAAATTCCCAAATAACCCCAAAATCCCCCAATTTCTCTCCAAATTCCCCCAAAAATCCCTTCCAGGACCCCCAAAATTCCCAGAAATTCCCAAAATTCCCCCTAAAATTCCCAAAATTCCCCCCAAATCCCTTCCAGGACCCCCCAAACTTCCCAGAAATTCCCAGAAAATCCCGGAAATTCCCAGAAATTCCCGGAAATTCCCAAAATCCCTCTAAAATCCCCCCAAAATCCCCAAAATTCCCCCTAAAATCCCCAAAAATCCCCAAAATTCCCCCTAAAATCCCCAAAATTCCCCCCAAATCCCCTCCAGGACCCCCCAGACTTCCCAGAAATTCCCAAAAAATTCCTGGAAATTCCCAAAATCCCTCTAAAATCCCCCCAAAATCCCCAAAATTCCCCCAAATTCCCCCCAAAATTCCCAAAATTCCTCCCAAATCCCTTCCAGGACCCCCCAAACTTCCCAGAAATTCCCAGAAATTCCCGGAAATTCCCCAAATTCCCCAAATTCCGGGAATTCCGCGCTCACCATCTGGCAATATTCCATGACGAGGAGCAGGGGCCGCTCCCGGCAGCCCCCGAGGCACCGCAGCAAATTCGGGTGACGAAGGGTCCTGAGGGGCCCCAAAATTCCCAAATTTTCCCCAAAATTCCCGAATTTTCCCCCAAATTCCCGAATTTCTGAGGGGAAATCCGGGAATTCCGGATGAAATTCCGCCCAAAACACCCAAAATTCTCCCAAAATTCCACCCAAATTCCACCCAAATTCATCCCAAAATCCTCAAATTTCTCCCAAAATTCCCAAATTTTCCCAAAATTCCCAAATTTCTGAGAGATCCCAGTCCCGGGGAGCCCCAAATTTGGGAATTCCGCCCCAAATTCCCACAAAATTCCCCCAAATTCCCAATTTTCCCCCAAAATTCCACCCAGGGACCCCAAAATCCTCAAATTCCACCCAAAATTCCCAAATTTTCCCAAAATTCCCCCAAAATTCTCAAATTTTCCCAAAATTCCCGAATTTCTGAGGAATCTCAGCCCCAGGGAGCCCCAAATCCGGGAATTCCGGATGAAATTCCGCCCAAAACACCCAAAATTCCCAAATTTCTCCCAAAATTCCACTGAAATTCCACCCAGGGACCCCAAAATCCTTAAATTCCACCCAAAATTCTCCCCAAATTCCCAAATTTTCCCAAAATTCCCAAATTTCTGAGAGATCCCAACCCCAGGGAGCCCCAAATTTGGGAATTCCGCCCCAAATTCCCACAAAATTCCCCAAAATTCCCAATTTTCTCCCAAAATTCCCCCAAATTCCACCCAGGGACCCCAAAATCCTCAAATTCCACCCAAAATTCCCAAATTTTCCCAAAATTCCCCCAAAATTCCCAAATTTTCCCAAAATTCCCGAATTTCTGAGGGGTCCCAGCCCCGGGGAGCCCCAAATTTGGGAATTCCGGATGAAATTCCCACAAAATTCCCCAGAAAATTCCATTTTTGGGGTGGATTTGGGATATTTTGGGACATTTTGGGTGTTTTTGGGGTGTTTTTTTTTATTTTTGGGGTGTTTTGGGTGTATTTTGGGTGGTTTTGGGTGTTTTTTGGTGTTTTTGGTGGTTTTGGGGTGGGTTTTGGTGTATTTTTGTTGTATTTTGGGTGTTTTGGGTGTTTTTGGGTGTTTTTTGGGTGTATTTTGGGTGTATTTTGGGTGCTTTGGGATATTTTGGGTATTTTGGGGTATTTTTTGGGTGTATTTTGGGTGTTTTGGGTTGGTTTTGGTGTATTTTGGGTGCTTTGGGTGTTTTGGGTGTATTTTGGGTGGTTTTGGTGTATTTTGGGTGTATTTTGGGTGTTTTCGGTGTTTTTGGGTATTTTGGGTGTATTTTGGTGTATTTTTGGGTGTATTTTGGGTGTATTTTGGGTGTTTTGGGTGTTTTTGGGCTATTTTGGGTGGTTTTGGTGTATTTTGGGTGTATTTTGGGTGTTTTTGGTGTATTTTGGGTGTTTTTGGGATATTTTGGGTGTATTTTGGGTGTTTTTGGGTGTTTTTGGTGTATTTTGGTGTGTTTTGGGGTGGTTTTGGGCTGTTTTTGGGCTGTTTTTGGTGTTTTTAGGTGTTTTGGGGTGTTTTGGGCTGTTTTTGGGGTGTTTTTGGTGTTTTTGGGTGTTTTTAGGTGTTTTTAGGTGTTTTTGGGGTGTTTTTGGGTGTTTTTGGGTGTTTTTGGGTACCTGTAGGGCTCGGCCTCAGCCAGGAACCGTCTCCTCTCGGGGGTCCCGGCCCCCGCCCGCAGCTCCTTCACCACGACCTGGGCGGGGCCGGGACCCCCCCTCAGCTCCCCCAGAATCACCTGGAAAATCCCAAAAATACCCCAAAATCCCCTAAAAAATCCTGTTAAGAATTCCTCAAAAATCCCCCCCCAAATCACCTGGAAAATCCTCAAAAAAATCCAAAATTCCACCCCCAGAATCACCTGGAAAATCCCAAAAAAAGCCAAAATCCCCCGAAAAATCCTGTTAAAAATTCCCCAAAATTCCACCCCCAGAATCACCTGGAAAATCCCAAAAAAACCCCAAAATCCCCCAAAAAATTCCTGTTAAAAATTCCCCCAAAATTCCCAAAAAATCCCCCCCAAAATCACCTGGAAAATCCCAAAAAACCCCAAAATTCCACCCCCAGAATCCCCTGGAAAATCCCAAAAAAAACCCCAAAATCCCCCAAAAAATCCTGTTAAAAATTCCCCAAAAATCCCCCCCCAAATCACCTGGAAAATCCAAAAAAACCACAAAATTCCACCCCCAAAAAAATCCCAAATCCCCCAAAAATTCCTGTTAAAATCCCCCCAAAATCCCCTGGAAAATCCCCAAAAAACCCCCAAATCCTGAAAAAATTCCCATTAAAAATTCCCAAAAAAAAGTTAAAATTCCCCCCAAAATCCCCTCCCCAAAATCCCCTGGAAAATCCCAAAAAACCCCAAAATCCCCAAAAAATCCCCCCAGAATTCCCAATTTTCTCCCAAAATTCCCAAATTTCCCTCCCAAACTCCCTGAAAATTCCCAAAATTTCCTGAAAATTCCCAAAAATTCCTGAAAAATCCCAAAAATTCCAAAAAATTCCCAAAAATCCTCCCAAAATCCTGAAAATTCCCCCAAATTCCCGAAGATTCCGGAATATTCCGGAATATTCCCGACCTTTCCGAACCATCCGGTGCCGATTTCCTGCAGGAAGCTCAGCTGCTGCCGCAGCCCTGGGGGCGCTGGGAAAATCCCAAAATTCCCAATTTTCCAACCCAAAATTCCCGATTTTCCAACCCAAAATTCCCAAATTTCCCACCCAAATCCCCAAAATCCCCAAATTTTTCCACCCCAAAATCCTGATTTTCCCACCCAAAATCCCAATTTTCCCACCCAAAATCCCAAATTTCCCAACCCAAATCCAGCCTGGGATCCCAAATCCCCAAAATTCCAATTTTCCCACCCAAAATCCCGATTTTCCCACCCAAAATTCCCAATTTTTCCACCCAAATTCCCAATTTTCCAATCCAAATTCCCGATTTTCCAAAATCCCGAAATTTTTCCACCCCAAAATCCCGATTTTCCCTCCCAAAATCCCGATTTTCCCACCCAAAATCCTGTTTTTCCCCCCCAAAATTCCCAATTTTTCCACCCAAATTCCCAATTTTCCAACCCAAAATCCCAATTTTTTCCCCCAAATTCCCAATTTCTCCCCCCTAAATCCCAATTTTCCCTCCCAAATTCCCATTTTCCCCCCCAAATTCCCATTTCCCCCCCCAAATTCCCAGTTTTCCCTCCCAAATTCCCATTTTTTCCCATTTTCTCATCCCAAATTCCCATTTTTTGCTCCCAAATTCCAAATTTTTCCCATTTTCCCATCCCAAATTCCCATTTTTTCCCATTTTTTCCCATTTTTTCCCATTTTTCCCCATTTTTCCCCATTTTTTCCCATTTTTTTCCCGTTTTTTCCCCCGAATTCCCATTTTTTCCCAATTTTCCCCCCCAAATTCCCAGTTTTTCCCATTTTTTCCCATTTTTTCCCTTTTTTCCCATTTTTTCAAGATTTTCCCTCCCAAATTCCCGTTTTTTTTCCATTTTTTCCCATTTTTCCCCATTTTTTCCCATTTTTTCCCCGTTTTTCCCCATTTTTTCAAGATTTTCCCTCCCAAATTCCCATTTTTTCCCGTTTTTTCCCATTTTTCCCCGTTTTTTCCCATTTTTCCCATTTTCCCCCATTTTTTCCCATTTTTCCCATTTTTCCCCATTTTTTCCGTTTTTTTCCCATTTTTCCCATTTTTCCCATTTTTCCCCATTTTTTCCCATTTTTCCCCATTTTTTCCCATTTTTCCCATTTTTCCCATTTTTCCCCGTTTTTTCCCATTTTTTCCCATTTTTTTCCCATTTTTTCCTCATTTTATCCATTTTTTCCCTCCCAAATTCCCATTTTTTCCCATTTTTCCCGTTTTTTCCCATTTTTCCCGTTTTTTCCCCATTTTTCCGTACCCGGGGGCGGCTCCAGGGGCACCACGAACACCTCGGGGGGAGGGGAGGGCGAGGATGAGGAAGAATCCTCGGGATGAGGCGAAAAATCCCCGGAATCTTCATCCCCCTCGGGGTTCTCAAACTCCTAGAAAGGAAATCCCGGAATTCCGGGAATTTTGGGAATTCCAGGAAATTTTTGGGAATTTTTTTGGATTTTTTTGGGATTTTTTGGGGGAATTTTTGGGAATTTTTGGGATTTTTTGGGGGATTTTTTGGGGAATTTTTTGGGAATTTTTGGGGGGATTTTTTGGGATTTTTTGGGGATTTTTTGGGAATTTTTTGGGATTTTTGGGGATTTTTTGGGGGGAATTTTTGGGAATTTTTGGGATTTTTTGGGGGATTTTTTTGGATATTTTTGGGGGATTTTTTTGATTTTTTTTGGAATTTTTTGGGAATTTTTGGGGGGATTTTTTGGGATTTTTTGGGGATTTTTTGGGGGAATTTTTGGGATTTTTTGGGATTTTTTGGGGGATTTTTTGGGATTTTTTTGTGAATTTTTGGGGATTTTTTGGGAATTTTTTGGGAATTTTTTTTGGAATTTTTGGGGATTTTTGGGGATTTTTTTGGGATTTTTTTGGGATTTTTTTGGGATTTTTTTGGGATTTTTTGGGGATTTTTTTGGGATTTTTTGGGGATTTTTTTGGATTTTTTGGGGATTTTTTGGGGGAATTTTTGGGATTTTTTGGGATTTTTTGAGGAATTTTTTGGGAATTTTTTGGGAATTTTTTGGGATTTTTTGGGGAATTTTTTGGGAATTTTTTGGGATTTTTTGGGAATTTTTGGGGATTTTTGGGGATTTTTTGGGGGAATTTTTTGGGGATTTTTTTGGGATTTCTTTGGGATTTTTTTGGGATTTTTTGGGAATTTCGGGGTTGAAATCCCCGGAATTTTCGTCCCCCTCGGGGTTCTCGAACTCCTGTGAGGGAAATCCGGGAATTCCGGGAATTTTGGGAATTTTTTGGATTTTGGGGCATTTTTTGGGAATTTTTTGGGATTTTTTTTTGGAATTTTTTGGGAATTTTTTGGGATATTTTGGGGAATTTTTTGGGGATTTTTTGGGAATTTTTTGGGAATTTTTGGGGATTTTTTTGGGAATTTTTTGGGAATTTTTTGGGATTTTTTTGGGAATTTTTTTGGGATTTTTTGGGGAATTTTTTGGGAATTTTTTGGGAATTTTTTGGGATTTTTTGGGAATTTTTTTGGGATTTTTTGGGAATTTTTTGGGAATTTTTGGGGATTTTTTGGGATTTTTGGGGATTTTTGGGGGGCATTTTTTGGGATTTTTTGGGGGATTTTTTGGGAATTTTTTTGGAATTTTGGGGTTGAAATCCCTGGAATTTTCATCCCCCTCGGGGTTCTTGAACTCCTGCCAGGGAAATCCAGGAATTCCGGGAATTTTGGGAATTTTTGGGATTTTGGGGCTTTTTTTGGGAATTTTTTGGGATTTTTTGGGGATTTTTTGGGGAATTTTTGGGGGATTTTTTGTGGGAATTTTGGAGGATTTTTGGGAATTTTTGGGGATTTTTTGGGGAATTTTTTGGGGAATTTTTGGGGAGGAATTTTGGGGGATTTTTTGGGATTTTGGGATTTTTTGGGATTGGGATTTGTGAATTTTGGGATTTTTGGGATGATTTTTGCCATTTTTGGGTGGATTTTGGATGATTTTTCCCATTTTTGGGGTGATTTTTCGTGATTTTTGCCGTTTTTGGGGTGAATTTGGATGATTTTTGTCATTTCTGGGTTGATTTTGGGGTGATTTTGGGGTGATTTTTGCCATTTTTGGGTTGATTTTGGGGTGATTTTGGGGTGATTTTTGGTTTTTTCGGGTTGATTTTTGCCATTTTGGGGTTGATTTTTGCTGATTTTGTGTTGATTTTTGCCATTTTTGGGGTGAATTTGGGGTGATTTTTGTCATTTTTGGGTTGACTTTTGCCATTTTGGGGTGATTTTGGGTTGATTTTTGCCATTTTTGGATCGATTTTGGGGTGATTTTTGCCATTTTCGGGGTGATTTTGGGTTGGATTTTGGGTGATTTTTGCCATTTTTTGGGGTGAATTTTGGCATTTTTGGGGTGAATTTGGGGTGAATTTTGGGCTGATTTTGGGTTGATTTTTGCCGTTTTTGGGATGAATTTTGGGGTAAATTTGGGGTGATTTTTGCTGTTTTTTGGGATGAATTTTGCCGGTTTTGGGGTGATTTTGGGGTGATTTTTGCCATTTTTGGGTTGACTTTTGCCATTTTTGGGGTGAATTTGGGTGATTTTTGCTGTTTTTGGGGTGAATTTGGATGATTTTTGCCATTTTTGGGTTGATTTTGGGGTGATTTTGGGGTGATTTTTGGTTTTTTTGGGTTGATTTTTGCTGATTTTGGGGTGATTTTTGCCATTTCTGGGTTGATTTTGGGTGAATTTTGCCATGTTTGGGGTGAATTTGGGTGATTTTTGCCACTTCTGGGGCGTTTTTGGGGTGATTTTTCCCATTTTTGGGGTGAATTTGGGGTGATTTTTACCGATTTCAGGGCGTTTTTGGGGTGATTTTTGCCATTTCTGGATTGATTTTGTGTTGATTTTTGCCATTTTTGGGGTGATTTTGGGGTGATTTTTGCCATTTTTGGGGTGATTTTGGGGCGATTTTTGCCATTTCTGGGGTGAATTTGGGTGATTTTTGCCATTTTTGGGGTGAATTTGGGTGATTTTTGCTGTTTTTGGGCTGATTTTGTGTTGATTTTTGCTGGTTTTGGGGGTAAATTTGGGTGATTTTTACCATTTTTGGCGTAAATTTGGGTGATTTTTACCATTTTTGGGGTTAATTTGGGTGATTTTTGCCATTTTGGGGCTGATTCTGGGTTGATTTTTGCCATTTCTGGATTGATTTTGGGGTGATTTTGGGGTGATTTTTGCCATTTTTGGGGTGATTTTGGGGTGATTTTGGGGTGATTTTTGTTTTTTTCGGGTTGATTTTTGCCATGTTGGGGTTGATTTTTGCTGATTTTGGGGCGATTTTTGCCATTTCTGGGGTGAATTTGGGTGATTTTTGCCATTTTTGGGGTGAATTTGGGTTGATTTTTGCCACTTCTGGGGCGTTTTTGGGTTGATTTTTGCCATTTTTGGGGTGATTTTTGCCAGTTTTGGGCTGATTTTGGGTTGATTTTTGCCATTTTTTGTGTGATTTTGTGTTGATTTTTGCCATTTCTGGGGTGAATTTGTGTGATTTTTGCCGTTTTTGGGGTGAATTCCGGTGTTTTCGGGTCTCACCTTGAAGCCGAGGTCCCCGCGCCGGCAGCACAGGCAGGTGAGGAGGAGGAGGACGAAGGCCACGAGCCCCGAGCAGGAGAGGAGCAGAGC
The DNA here is from genome assembly GCA_038429875.1 of Poecile montanus. Taxonomy (NCBI): domain Eukaryota; kingdom Metazoa; phylum Chordata; class Aves; order Passeriformes; family Paridae; genus Poecile; species Poecile montanus. Next base: position 687,205 of record CM076539.1, on the reverse strand, counting down.
GGCCGAGGGGGGAGGGAGCGGCCCCCGGCCCGCGGGGGGGGAGCCTGGAATGGGGAGAAAAACGGGAAAATCGGGAAAATTAAAAAAAATGGGAAAAACAGAAAAAAAACCGCAAAAAAAATGGTGAAAAACGGTGAAAAAATGGGATTTTTAGGGGAAAAAATGGGGAAAAAATGGGATTTTTGGGGGAAAAATGGGATTTTTGGGGGAAAAATTGGGATTTTGGGGGAGCCTGGAATGGGGAGAAAAACAGGAAAAATGGGAAAGTTGAAAAAATGGGGAAAAATTGGGGAAAAATTGGGGAAAAAATGGGGAAAAAATTGGGAAAAATGGGGAAAAATGGGGAAAAAAAGGGATTTTTTGGGGAAAAATGGGGAAAAATGGGGAAAAATGGGGAAAAAATGGGATAAAATGGGATTTTGGGGGGAAAAATTGGGATTTTGGGGGAGCCTGGAATAGGGAGAAAAATGGGAAAATTGGGAAAATTAAAAAAATGGGAAAAAAGGGGAAAAATGGTGAAAAACGGGGAAAAATGGGGAAAAAATGGGGAAAAATGGGGAAAAATGGGGAAAAAATGGGATTTTGGGGGAAAAATTGGGAATTTTGGGGGAAAAATTTGGGAATTTTGGGGGAAATTTGGGGATTTTGGGGGGACAGACGGACACCTGATAACTGCTGATCAATAACTGATAACTGCTGATCAATAACTGATAACTGCTGATCAATAAACAATAACTGATAGCCACTAATCAATAACTGATAGCCGTTAATCAATAACCAATAACCAATAGCTGACAATCAATACCCGATAACCGATAATCGATAGCCAATAACCCATAGCCAATCACTGATTGCTGATAATCAATAGCTGATAACCGATAGCCGATAATCGATAACCAATCACCGATAACCGATAGCCGATAATCGATAACCGATAACTGAGAGCTGATCGCTGATAATCGATACCCAATAATCGATAGCCGATAATCGATAGCCGATAACGAATAATCGATAGCCGATAATCCATAACCGATAACTGATAACTGATAACCGATAATCCATAACTGATAGCTGATAACCGATAATCGATAGCCGATAACCGATAGCTGATAACCGATAACCAATACCCGATAACCGATAGCCGATACCCGATAACGGATAATCAATAGCCGATAATCGATAGCTGATAACCGATAACCAATACCCGATAACCGATAGCCGATACCCGATAACGGATAATCAATAGCCGATAATCGATAGCTGATAACCGATAACCAATACCCGATAACCGATAGCCGATACCCGATAACGGATAATCAATAGCCGATAATCGATAGCCGATACCCGATAGCAGATAATCAATAGCCAATAATCGATAGCCGATACCCTATAACCGATAGCCGATAATCGATACCCGATAATGGATAATCAATAGCCGATAACCGATAGCCGATACCCGATAATCGATACCCGATAACCAATAGCCGATAGCCAATACCCGATAATCGATAGCCGATAACCGATAACCGATAATCGATACCCGATAACTGATACCCGATACCCGATAATCGATAGCCGATAATCGATACCCGATAGCCGATACCTGATAATCGATAGCCGATAACCGATAGCCGATACTCGATAATCCATACCCGATAATCGATATCCGATAATCGATACCCGATAGCCGATAACCAATATCCTATAACCAATACCCGATAATCGATAACCGATAACCGATAACCGATACCCGATAACTGATACCCGATACCCGATAATCGATACCCGATAATCGATACCCGATAGCCGATACCCGATAATCGATAGCCGATAACCGATAGCCGATACTCGATAATCCATACCCGATAATCGATATCCGATAATCGATACCCGATAGCCGATAACCAATACCCTATAACCAATACCCAATAATCGATAACCGATAATCCATAACCGATAACTGATAATCGATACCCGATAATTGATAGCCGATAATTGATAGCTGATAACCAATACCCGATAATGGATTATCAATAGCCGATAATTGATACCTGATAATCGATAGCCGATAGCCGATAATCCATAACTGATAACTGATAACCGATACCCGATAATCGATAGCCGATACCCTATAATCGATACCCGATAACCGATACCCAATAACCGATAATCGATAGCCAATAATCGATAGCCGATAACCGATAGCCGATAACGGATAATCAATAGCTGATAACCGATAGCCGATAACCGATACCAGATAATCAATAGCCGATAATCAATAGCCAATAATAGATAACCGATACCTGATAATCGATAACCGATACCCGATAATCGATACCCGATAGCCGATAATGGATAATCAATAATCGATAACCGATAATCGATAGCCAATAACCGATACCCAATAATAGATAACCGATACCTGATAATCAATAACCGATACCTGATAATCGATAGCCGATAACGGATAATCAATAGCTGATAACCGATAGCCAATAACCGATACCCGATAATCAATAGCTGATAACCGATACCCGATACCAGATAGTCGATAACCGATAACCGATAATCGATAACCAATAACCGATAACCGATACCCGATGATCGATAGCCGATAACCGATAGCCGATACCAGATAATCAATAGCCGATAATCAATAACCGATAATCGATAATCGATCACTCACCCAGCGCCCCGGGGGGTCCCAGCGAGGCCATGGCCGCCAGCAGGGGGGGGAGGGGCGGCCCCGCCCCCCGATAGCCGATAATCGATAATCGATAGCCGATAATCGATAGCCGATAGCCGAGAATCGATAGCCGATAGCCGATAATCGATAGCCGATAGGAGATCGATGGCATCCCCAGGCCCCGCCCCCAAGGGGGGAGGGGTCAGCGAGGGGGGGGAGGGGAGGGGCGGGGCATGGGAATAAAATGGGAATAAATGGGAATTAAAGGGGAATAAAATGGGAATTAAAGGGAATAAAATGGGAATTAAAGGGGAATAAAATGGGAATTAAAGGGGAATAAAATGGGAATAAAATGGGAATAAAATGGGAATAAAAATGGGAATAAAATGGGAATAAAATGGGAATAAATGGGAATTAAAGGGGAATTAAAATGGGAATAAATGGGAATAAAATGGGAATAAATGGGAATAAATTGGGAATAAAATGGGAATAAAATGGGAATAAAATGGGAATAAATGGGAATAAAATGGGAATAAAAATGGGAATTAAAGGGGAATAAATAGGAATAAATTTGGAATAAATGGGAATTAAAATGGGAATAAATGGGAATAAAATGGGAATAAAATGGGAATTAAAATGGGAATAAACGGGAATAAATTGGGAATTAAAGGGGAATTAAACGGGAATAAAATGGGAATTAAAATGGGAATAAAATGGGAATAAATGGGAATAAAATGGGAATAAAAATGGGAATTAAAATGGGAATAAATGGGAATAAAATGGGAATAAATTGGGAATAAAATGGGAATAAAATGGGAATAAATGGGAATAAAATGGGAATAAAATGGGAATAAAAATGGGAATAAACGGGAATAAATTGGGAATTAAAGGGGAATTAAAGGGGAATAAAATGGGAATAAAACGGAATTAAAGGGGAATAACATCAGAATAAAATGGGAATTAATGGGAATAAATTGGGAATTAAAGGGGAATTAAAAGGGGAATAAAATGGGAATAAATGGGAATAAAATAGGAATAAAATGGAACTAAAATGGGAATAAATGGGAATAAAATGGGAATAAATGGGAATTAAAATGGGAATAAATGGGAATTAAAATGGGAATAAACAGGAATAAATTGGGAGTTAAAGGGGAATTAAACGGGAATAAAATGGGAATAAAAGGGGAATAAATAGGAATTAAAGGGAGAAATAAATGGGAATAAAATGGGAATAAATGGGAATTAAAATGGGAATAAATGGGATTTAAAATGGGAATAAACAGGAATAAATTGGGAATAAAATGGGAATAAAATGGGAATTAAAATGGGGGAAACTGGGAAAAACGTGGGGGGAAAAATGGGAATTTAACGGGAGGGAGAAATGAGCGGGAAAAGGGAATTTGGGGGGGAAAAGGGGAATTTGTGAGGGGAAAAATCGGGAAAAATTGGGAAAAATTGGGAATGAAAGGGGGGGAACGGGGAGGGGAAAAAAGGGGGAGAAACCGGGGATTTAAATGAGGGGAAATGAGGGAAAAAAGGGGAAAAAAGGGAATTTCGGGCGGGGTTTGAGGGGGGAAATTGAAGAGGAGGAAAAAAGGGAATTTGAGGGAGGGGAAAAAAGGGGAAAAAATTAAAAAATTTGGGAAAAAAAGAGGGAGGAAAAGCGGGAATTCCGTGAGGGGAGGGGGGGGGGGAGGGGAGGGGGGGGACAAAGAGGGGGGGTGGAAAAAAGGGGAGGGGGCGGTACCAAAAGGTTGGGGGGGGTTCCGGGGGGGTCTCCGGGTGCGGAGGCGGTCGAGGCGTCGCTGTCGCGACCGATCGCGACCGACGGCGACCCCCCCCCCAACCCCCCGGCCCCCCCCCGCGCCGAGCTGAGGGAATGGTCCCGCCCAGGCAGGAGCCGGCGCTGATTGGCTGAGGCGGCTGTCAATCAACAGCAGGAGGGGCGGGGCGGGGAGCTCTCCGCCGTTGTCATGGCAACAGGGGGATGAAGGAACGGGGGTTTTGTGGGATTTTTTTGTGATTTTTTTTTTGATTTTGGGGAATTTTTTGGGAATTTTTGGGAATTTTTGGGAATTTTTGGGGATCTCCGGGAGGCGCGCGGGGATTTTATGGGAATTTCGGGCGGGTTTGGGCGGCGGTTTTGGGGGGATTTTTGGGATGTCGAGGAACGGGAAAACGGAGCCAACCCTCGGGGACGTCTGGAGACGCCCCTGGAAAGGCGCGCGACCCCCAGAATGCCCCAAAATCGCCCAAAATGCCCCAAAATCGCCTAAAAACGCCCCAAAATCCCCGCGCTCCTCCCTTGGAGGACCCCGCCCTTCCCCCCGCCCTCCCGCTAACATGGCGGCGCCCACCGCGGCCTCTCCTCCTCTCTATGGTTCCTCCGCCCCGCCCTCCCATTGGTCGACACCGCCCCCGCCGCGCGTTCTGATTGGCTGGTGGAGAGAAACTGGGCGTGGCGTTCTCCACCGGGATATATAAGGAGACGCTGGCGGCCTCGCCTTTCTTTCCGTGCCCGCGAACGCGGCGGAGCTGAGGTGAGGGCTCGCTCGCCGCCGGTACCGGGAATTCTCCCTCCGCCGCTCCCGGAGCCTTCCCGGTCCTCACGGGGATCTCCCCGGGATTTACCGGGAGCGGAGGAATCGCTTTTAGGCGCGGTTGAGGCTTTAAGGCCTGAGCGGGGCTCTGAGGGCGCAAGCGCGGCGCTGGCGCCCCTTGGCGGGTGCGGGGAGCGCGCATGCGCAGAGCGCGCCACGTGCTGTGAGGGGGCGCCCGGATTTGGGGAATTTCGGGAATTTTTGGGGGGATTTTGGGAATTTTTTTGGGAATTTTTTTGGGAATTTGGGGCCGGTGGAATATCGGGATATGTTTTTTTTGCAGTCGCGATGCCGGTGGCGAGGAGCTGGGTGTGTCGCAAGACCTACGTGACCCCGAGGCGTCCCTTTGAGAAGTCGCGGCTCGACCAGGAGTTAAAATTAATCGGTAAAATGAGGGGAAAATTTGAATTTTTTGGGAATTCTGAAGGGAAAAAAAAGGGATTTGATGGGGAACGGGAGGATTTTGTGGATAAAACGGAATTTTGGGGGTTTCGGGGGGAAAAATAAATTTTTTGGGGGGGGAAAGGGCGATTTGGGAGAGAGGAAATAAGGGATTGGGGGGAAAATAAAATGGTTGTGAGGGGGAAAATTGGGATTTTGGAGGGGAAAAACGAATTTTGAGGGAAAAATGAGGATTTTAAGCTGAACAAAGGGGATTTTGGGACGTAAAAATGAGGTTTTTACGGGAAAAACTGATGGTGGGGGCGGAAAATTGTGATTTTTGGGGGGAAAAAAATGGGTTTTTTACGGGAAAAAAAAAGATTTTTAGGTGTTTTGGAAGCCGGGAAAAGTTTGGAATGTTCGGAATTCCCGGTTTTTAGGGGAATATGGACTGAGGAACAAGCGAGAGGTGTGGAGGGTGAAATTCACCCTGGCCAAGATCCGCAAGGCTGCGAGGGAGCTGCTGACCCTGGACGAGAAGGACCCCAGGCGCCTCTTTGAGGGTCAGTTCCATCCCTAAATCCCGGTTTTTATCCATCAAATTCCTTCTTTTCCATCTTTTAATAGTCCTGGAATTTTTCCCAATTTTTGGGGGGTCTTTCCCGCTTTTTTTGGAATTTTTTAGGATTTTTTTTTGAATTTTTAGGATTTTTTTTGGAATTTTTTAGGATTTTTTTAGAATTTTTTTAGGTTTTTTTGAAGGATTTTTTTCCCCTTTATTTTTTGGTGCTTTTTTGCCTTTTTTCCACTCCTTTTTCATTCCTGAATTTTCCCCAATTTTTTGCCGTTATTCCCATTTTTTTTCAGGAATTTTTGGGGGTTTGTTTCTCTATTCTCTCAATTTTCCCCTTTTTTGTTCCTTCTTAATTCATTAATTAAATTTATTAAATAAATTCATTAATAAAATGAATTTTTTCTTTTTTTCTGCCCTGTTTTTCCCTTATTTTTCTCCCACTTTTTCCATGATAAATCCCCATTTCCCCCCCATTTTTCCTGGGATAAAATCCCATTTTTCCATTGGGGTTTTTTTTTGTGATAAAACCCCATTTTCCCCCATTTTTTTCCAGGATAAATCCCAATTTTTCCCCCATATTTTTTGGGATAAAAACCCCATTTTTCCCACGATAAAACCCCATTTTCCATTGTATTTTTTTGTCATAAAACCCCATTTTCCCCCAATATTTTCCATGATAAAACCCTTTTTTCCCTCCATTTTTCCAGGATAAATCCCAATTTTTCCCCCATATTTTCTGGGATAAAAACCCCATTTTTCCCTGGATAAAATCCCATTTTCCCCTGATATTTTTTGGGATAAAAACCCCATTTTTCCCAGGATAAATTCCCATTTCCCCCCCCCATTTTTTCCAGGATAAATCCCATTTTTTTCCCCCATTTTTTTTGGGATAAAAACCCCATTTTTCCCAGGATAAAACCCCATTTTTCCATTGTATATTTTTGCCATAAAACCCCGTTTTTTCCCCCATTTTTTCCTGAATAAATTCCCATTTTTCCCCTGATATTTTCCAGGATAAATCCCCATTTTCTCCCCAATACTTTCCATGATAAAACCCCATTTTCCCCCCATTTTTCCAGGATAAATCCCAATTTTTCCCCCATATTTTCTGGGATAAAAACCCCATTTTTCCCTGGATAAAATCCCAATTTCCCCTGATATTTTTTGGGATAAAAACCCCATTTTTCCCAGGATAAATTCCCATTTTCCCACCCATTTTTTCCAGGCTAAAATCCCATTTTCCCCCCCATTTTTTCCAGGATAAATCCCAATTTTTTCCCCCATATTTTTTGGGATAAAAACCCCATTTTTCCCAGGATAAAACCCCATTTTTCCATTGTATATTTTTGCCATAAAACCCCTTTTTTTCCCCCATTTTTTCCTGAATAAATCCCCATTTTTTCCCTGATATTTTCCAGGATAAATCCCCATTTTCTCCCCAATATTTTCCATGATAAAAACCCCATTTTCCCCCCATTTTTTCCAGGATAAATCCCAATTTTTCCCCCATATTTTCTGGGATAAAAACCCCATTTTTCCCTGGATAAAATCCCATTTTCCCCCGTATTTTTTGGGATAAAACCCCCATTTTTCCCTGGATAAAATCCCATTTTCCCCTGATACTTTTTGGGATAAAAACCCCATTTTTCCCAGGATAAATTCCCATTTTCCCACCCATTTTTACCAGGCTAAAATCCCATTTTCCCCCCCATTTTTTCCAGGATAAATCCCCATTTTTTCCCCCATTTTTCCTGGGATAAAACCCCATTTTTCCATTGTATTTTTTTGTCATAAAACCCCATTTTTCATCAGTATTTTGTGGGATAAAAACCCCATTGTTTTCCCCATTTTTCCCTGGAATAATCCCATTTATTTCCCCATTTTTCCCTGGAATAATCCCATTCTCCCCCCCTATTTTTCCCTGTAATAATCCCATTTTTTTCCCTATTTTTCCCTAGAATAATCCCATTTTCCCCCATATTTCCTGAGATAAACCCCTCATTTTTCCCTGGAATAATCCCATTTTCCCCTTGTTTTTTCCCTGGAATAATCCCATTTTTTCCACCCATTTTTCCCTGGAATAATCCCATTTATTTCCCCATTTTTCCCTGTAATAATCCCATTTTTTTCCCTATTTTTCCTTGTAATAACCCCATTTTTTCCCCTATTTTTCCCTGTAATAATCCCATTTTTTCCACCCATTTTTCCCTGGAATAATCCCATTTTTCCCTTTGTTTTTCCCTGGAATAATCCCAATTTTTCCCCCAGGGAACGCCCTCCTGCGCCGCCTGGTTCGCATCGGCGTCCTGGACGAGGGCAAGATGAAACTCGATTACATTTTGGGGCTGAAAATCGAGGATTTCCTGGAACGCCGCCTCCAAACCCAGGTTTTCAAACTGGGATTGGCCAAATCCATCCACCACGCCCGAGTGCTGATCCGCCAGCGCCACATCCGGTGCGTCCCGACCCCGAAATTCCCAAAATTCCCGAGGGAATTCCCAAAATTCCCGAGGGAATTCCCGAAATTCCCGATTCTCGGCAAGGCTTCACTGCGGCTCTGCCGTACACCTTGCGAAGAGACCTAAAGCAGGGCTGAGATCCAGGTAAAACTCGGCAATTCCGGGTTTTTTGGGGGGTTTTTGGGATGGTTTTGGGGTTCAGCTCGGAATTCTGGGGTGAAAATCCCAAATTTTGGGTTTTTCCCAAATTTTTTATCATTTTCTCAGCAGTTTTCGCTACAGGGCACAATTCCGTTTCTAAAGTGGTATTTTTTCCCAAATTTTGGTGTTTTTCCCCCAATTTTGATGTTTTCCACATTTTTCAGATGGTTTCTGGCACGTTCATCCCAAAATTTTGGGGTTGAATCCCGAATTTTTGGGTTTTTTTGGAATTTTTTGTGGTTTTCCCAGTAATTTTCGCAGCAGGCTGAAATTCGGTTTCTTTACTGCCAAGTTTTTGGTGTTTTGTCCCAAATTTTGGTGTTTTTTCCCCAAATTTGGGGTTTTCCACATTTTTCAGGTGGCTTCTGGCACGTTCATCCCAAAATTTTGGGGTTGAATCCCAAATTTTGGGCTTTTCCTGGAATTTTTTATCATTTTCCCAACGATTTTCGCAGCAGTTCTCAGGTCAAGTTTGTCTCAAATTCTTGGTGTTTTGTCCCAAATTTTGGTGTTTTTTCCCCAAATTTTGGGTTTTCCATGTTTTTGGGATGGTTTTGAGGGTGTTCATCCCAAAATTCCGGGGTTAAATCCCAAATTTTGGGTTTTTCCTGGAATTTTTTAGCATTTTCCCAGTAATTTTCACAGCAGGTTAAAATTCGGTTTCTTAAGTGCCAAGTTTTTGGTGTTTTTTCCCCAAATTTTGGTGTTTTTTCCCCAAATTTGAGGTTTTCCACATTTTTGGGATGGTTTCTGGGATGTTCAGCTCGGAATTCAGGGGTGAAATCCCAAATTTTGGATTTTTCCCAGAATTTTTTGTCATTTTCCCTGCGATTTTCACAGTGACTTCCAGGTCAAGTTTGTCTGAAAGTTTTGGTGTTCTATCCCAAATTTTGGTGTTTTGTCCCAAATTTTGGTGTTTTTTCCCCAAATTTTGGGGTTTTCCAGGTTTTTGGGATGCTTTTGAGAATGTTCATCCCAAAAATCTGGGCTTGAATCCCAAATTTTGGGTTTTTTCTGGAATTTTTTATCATTTTCCCAGCAATTTTCGTAGCAACTTTTAGGTCAAGTTTGTCTCAAATTTTTGGTGTTTTGTCCCAAATTTTGGTGTTTTTTCCCCAAATTTTGGTGTTTTTTCCCAAATTTTGGGGTTTTCCAGGTTTTTGGGATGGTTTTGAGGATGTTCATCCCAAAATTCTGGGGCTAAATCCCAAATTTTGGATTTTTTCTGGAATTTTTTGTGGTTTTCCCTGCGATTTTTGCAGCAATTCTCAGGGTTCAAATTTTTGGTATTTTAACCCAAATTTTGGTGTTTTTTCCCCAAATTTTGAGGTTTTCCAGGTTTTTGGGATGGTTTTGAGAGTGTTCATCCCAAAATTCCGGGGTTAAATCCCAAATTTTGGGTTTTTCCTGGAATTTTTTATGGTTTTCCCAGCAGTTTTCACTACAGGGCAAAATTCCGTTTCTAAAGTGGTGGTTTAGCCCAAATTTTGGTGTTTTTCCCCCAAATTTTGGGGTTTTCCACATTTTTCAGGTGGCTTCTGGCACGTTCATCCCAAAATTTTGGGGTTGAATCCCAAATTTTGGGTTTTTTCTGGAATTTTTTATCATTTTCCCAACGATTTTCGCGGCAGCTCTCAGGTCAAGTTTGTCTGAAAGTTTTGGTGTTCTATCCCAAATTTTGGTGTTTTTTCCCCAAATTTTGGGGTTTTCCACATTTTTCAGATGGTTTTTGGGATGTTCATCCCAAAAATCTGGGGTTGAATCCCAAATTTTGGGTTTTATCTGGAATTTTTTATCATTTTCCCAGCAATTTTCGTAGCAACTTTTAGGTCAAGTTTGTCTCAAATTCTTGGTGCTTTGTCCCAAATTTTGGTGTTTTTTCCCAAATTTTGGTGTTTTTTCCCAAATTTTGGTGTTTTCCAGGTTTTTGGGATGGTTTTGAGGATGTTCATCCCAAAATTCCGGGGTTAAATCCCAAATTTTGGATTTTTCCTGGAATTTTTTTTTGTTTTCCCTGAGATTTTCGCAGCAATGCTCAGAGTTCAAGTTTTTGGTGTTTTATCCCAAATTTTGGTGTTTTTTCCCAAAATTTGGTGTTTTTTCCCCAAATTTTGAGGTTTTCCAGGTTTTTGGGGTGGTTTTGAGGATGTTCAGCTCAGAATTCCGGGGTTAAATCCCAAATTTTGGGCTTTTTCCCAGAATTTTTTTTTGTTTTCCCTGAGATTTTCGCAGCAATGCTCAGAGTTCAAGTTTTTGGTGTTTTATCCCAAATTTTGGTGTTTTTTCCCAAAATTTGGTGTTTTTTCCCCAAATTTTGGTGTTTTCCATGTTTTTGGGATGGTTTTGAGGATGTTCAGCTCAGAATTCCAGGGTGAAATCCCAATTTTTGGGCTTTTCCTGGAATTTTTTATCATTTTCCCAACGATTTTCGCAGCAGCTCTCAGATCAAGTTGCAAAATTTGGTATTTTATCCCAAATTTTGGTGTTTTTTCCCCAAATTTTGGTGTTTTCCAGGTTTTTGGGATGGTTTTGAGGATGTTCATCCCAAAATTCTGGGGTTAAATCCCAAATTTTGGGTTTTTCCTGGAATTTTTTTGTGGTTTTCCCGGCAATTTTTGCAGCAATTCTCAGGGTTCAAGTTTTTGGTGTTTTGTCCCAAATTTTGGTGTTTTTCCCCCAAATTTGAGGTTTTCCCTATTTCTGGGATGGTTTCTGGGATGTTCAGCTCAGAATTCCGGGGTTAAATCCCAAATTTTGGGTTTTTCCCAGAATTTTTTGTTATTTTTCCCAAAAACCCCCATTTTCTCACCATAAAAATCCCAAATTTTGGGATTTTGACTCCAAAATTTTGGGAAACCTTCCCAAATTTTTGGGATTCTTTTCCCAAACCTCTTTCTGTCTAAAATCTTGTTTTTATAAAATAAAAAGGAAAAAAAAAATCCAAGAAAATTCAATTTTTTTCCCAAAAATTCCGATTTTTTTGCCATAAAAAATCCAAATTTTGGGATTTTAACTTTGAAATTTCGGGAAAACTTCCCCAATTTTTGGGATTCTTTTCCCAAACGTTTTCCTCTATAAAAATCTCCTTTTCATAAAGAGAAAGGGAAAAAAAAAAACCCAAAAATTCAATTTTTTTCCCAAAAATTCCGATTTTTTTGCCATAAAAAATCCAAATTTTGGGATTTTAACTTTGAAATTTCGGGAAAACTTCCCCAATTTTTGGGATTCTTTTCCCAAACGTTTTCCTCTATAAAAATCTCCTTTTCATAAAGAGAAAGGGAAAAAAAAAAAACCCAAAAATTCAATTTTTTTACCAAAAATTCTGATTTTTTTGCCATAAAAAATCCAAATTTTGGGATTTTGACTCCCAAATTTTTGGGAAACTTCCCAGATTTTTGGGATTCTTTTCTCAGATGTTTTTCTCTCTAAAAATCTCTTTCTACAAAACTAAATAAATTAAAAATGCCAAAAAAATTCAATTTTTTTTCTCGAAAATTCAGATTTTTTTTCCGTAAAAAATCCAAATTTTGGGATTTTGACTCCTAAATTTTTGGAAAACTTCCCCAATTTTTGGGATTCTTTTCTCAGATGTTTTTCTCTCTAAAAATCTCCTTTTTATACAAAACTAAATAGATCAAAAATGCAAAAAAAATTCAATTTTTTACCAAAAATTCCGATTCTTGCACCGTAAAAAATCCAAATTTTGGGCTTCTGATTCCCAAATTTTTGGGAAACTTCCCCAATTTTTGGGATTCTTTTCCCACACATTTTCCTCTTTAAAAACCTTTCTTTTAGGAGACAAAATTGATAAAAAAACCCAAAAAATTCAATTTTTTTTCCCGAAACTCCCGATTTTTTTGCCGTAAAAAATCCAAAGTTTGGGATTCTGACTCCTAAATTTTTGGAAAACTTCCCCAATTTTTGGGATTCTTTTCCCACATGTTTTTCTCTCTAAAAATCATTATTTTAGGAACCAAAAAGGACAAAAAAATCCCCCAAAAGTTAAATTTTTTTTCCCGAAACTCTGGATTTTTTTTCCATAAAAACCCCAAATTTTGGGATTTTGACTCCTAAATTTTTGGAAAACTTCCCAGATTTTTGGGATTCTTTTCCCTGATGTTTCCCTGTCTAAAAATCTTCTTTTCACAAAATAAAAAGGATAAAAAATCAGGAAAAATTCAAATTTTTTTTCCCGAAACTCCCGATTTTTTTTCCATAAAAACCCCAAATTTTGGGATTCTGACTCCGGGTTTTTTTTGGGAATTCAGGGTTCGGAAGCAGGTGGTGAACATCCCGTCGTTCATCGTGCGCCTGGACTCACAGAAACACATCGACTTCTCCCTGCGCTCCCCCTACGGCGGCGGCCGGCCCGGCCGCGTCAAGAGGAAAAACGCCAAGAAGGGCCAGGGAGGAGGAGGAGCCGGCGAGGATGAGGAGGAGGATTGAGCCTTCAGCGGGAAAAACGGGAATTTCCTGGGATTGGTGAGGATTGGGGGGAAAAATGGGATTTTTGGGGGGAAAAAAATTGGATTTTTTGGGGAAAAAATGGGATTTTTTGGGGGAAAAAATGGGATTTTTAGGGGATTTTTTGGGGAAAAAATGGGATTTTTAGGGGATTTTTTGGGAAAAAAAATGGGATTTTTAGGGGATTTTTTGGGAGAATTTTGGGGAAAAAATGGGATTTTTAGGGGAATTTTGGGGGAAAAATGGGATTTTTTGGGGGTATAAATGGGATTTTTAATGGGATTTTTGGGGGAAAAATGGGATTTTTAGGAGATTTTTTTGGGGAAAAAATGGGATTTTAAATGGATTTTTTGGGGAAAAAAATGAGATTTTTAAGGGATTTTTTGGGGGAAAAATGGGATTTTTAGAAGATTTGTTTGGGGAAAAAACCGGGATTTTTAGGGGATTTTTTTGGGGAAAACAATGGGATTTTTGGGGGGCTTTTTGGGGAAAAAAATGGGATTTTTAGGGGATTTTTGGGGGGGGAAATGAGATTTTTTTTGGGGGGGAAAATGGGATTTTAATGGGAATTTTGGGGGAAAAAATTGGGATTTTTAGGGTTTTTTTTTGGGAAAAATGGAATTTTTAGGGATTTTTTGGGGGAAAAATGGGAATTTTATGGGATTTTTTTGGGGAAAAAGGATTTTTAGGGGATTTTTTTTTTGAGGAATAAATGGGATTTTAATGGGGTTTTTGGGGAAAAATTAAGAATTTTGGAGGGGAAAATGGGATTTTTTGGGAAGTTTTTTGAGGTTTGGGAAAGGGAAAATGGGAATTTTGGGGAAAAAATGGGATTTTTGGCAAAAATGGGGATTTTGAGGAAAAAATGGGATTTTTGGAGGGAAAAATGGGAATTTCGGGGTTGGGAAGGGGGAAAATGGGAATTTTGGGGATTTGGAAGGTAAGAATTGGTATTTTTTGGGGTAAAAATGGGATTTTGGGAATTTTTGGGGATTTGGAAGGTAAAAAATGGGAATTTTGGGGATTTTTGGGGATTTGGAAGGTAAAAAATGGGAATTTTGGGGATTTGGAAGGTAAAAAATGGGAATTTTGGGGTTTTTTGGGGATTTGGAAGGTAAAAAATGGGAATTTTGGGGATTTGGAAGGTAAAAAATGGGAATTTTTGGGGATTTGTAAGGTAAAAAATGAAATTTTTTGGGAATGTTTGGGGCCCCCCATGATGGCAGCACTGGGCTCTGACCCCCCCTGAAGGATTCCTGTGCCCCTCCCCCACTCGGGGAGGGTCTGAGGGGGCCCCAAATGTTTAATTTGGGAATTTTATTTTGGGAATTTTTGCCTGGAATTCACTTTTATTTTAATTTAATTTTATTTCCAGGTTGACGCCACCCGGAATTCAACGTGGGGGGGGCGAAGAGGGGAAATTCCTGCCAATAAAAATTCGGATTAATAAAAAGAAAAAAGTCTCTGCTTTGTTATTTTGGGAAGAAAATCCCGGAGTTTTGGGAAATTTGGGATATTTTGGGATTTTAGCCCAAATTTAGGGAGGGATTTGAGGCCTCTCCCAAGATGGCGGCGCCCATGGGGAACTTCCGGTTCGCGCCACTCTCAAAATGGCGGCGCCCATGCAGAGAAACTTCCGGTACCACCAAGATGGCGGCGCCCATGAGCTGCCGCTTTTCCCTTCTCAATATGGCGGCGCCCGTTTGGCGGGTTGAGCGTTACGTAATACGTTACGCCGAGTCACGTGGGTCATAATCAACCAATCGGAGCGCACTGCCGGGGCGGGTCCGCCATTGGCGGGAGATCCTCAGCGAGGTGAGGGCGGTCGGGCTCTTCCTGAGGGGAAATTTGGGGAATTTGAGGTTTTTTTTTGGAATTTCGGGGTTTCCTGGGATTTTTGGGAGCTTTAGCGGGGTCTCGGGGGGTCCCCGCGGAGTTTTTGGGGGGATTTGAGGGAAAATGAGGGAGGCGGAAGCGGCGCGGGAATCGTGAGGGGAGGGGGGGGCGGCTCTGAGGGGATTTTGGGGCTCTGAGGGGATTTTGGGGCTCTCTGAGGGGATTTTGGGGTCTCTGAGTTGATTTTGAGGCTCTCTGAAGGGATTTTGGTGTCTCTGAGGGGATTTTGGGGCTCTCTGAGGGGATTTTGGGGTCTCTGAGGAGATTTTGGGGCTCTCTGAGGAGATTTTGGGGCTCTCTGAGGGGATTTTGGGGTCTCTGAGTTGATTTTGGGGCTTTGAGGGGATTTTGGGGCTCTCTGAGAAGATTTTGGGGCTCTGAGGGGATTTTGGGTCCCTCTGAGAAGGTTTTGGACTCTCTGAAGGGATTTTGGGGCTTTGAGGGGATTTTGGGTCCCTCTGAGGAGATTTTGGGGCTCTCTGAGGGGATTTGGGGCTCTCTGAGAAGATTTTGTTCTCTCTGAAGGGATTTTGGTGTCTCTGAGGGGATTTTGGGGTCTCTGAGTTGATTTTGGGTCTCTGAGGAGATTTTGGGGCTCTCTGAGGAGATTTTGGGGTCTCTGAGGGGATTTTGGGCTCTCTGAGGGGATTTTGGGGCTCTGAGGAGATTTTGGGTCCCTCTGAGGGGATTTTGGGGTTCTCTGAGGGGATTTTGGGGCTTTGAGGGGATTTTGGGGCTCTCTGAAGGGCTTTGGGGTCTCTGAGGGGATTTTGGGGCTCTCCGAGGGGATTTTGGGTTTTCTGAGGGGATTTTGGGGCTCTGAGGGGATTTTGGGGCTCTCTGAGAAGATTTTGGTCTCTCTGAAGAGATTTTGGGGCTTTGAGGGGATTTTGGGGCTCTGAGGAGATTTTGGGTCCCTCTGAGGAGATTTTGGGGTCTCTGAGGGGATTTTGGGGCTCTCTGAGGGGATTTTGGGGCTCTTCGAGGGAATTTGGGGCTCTCTGAGAAGATTTTGGGGCTCTGAGGGGATTTTGGGGCTCTCTGAGGAGATTTTGGGGCTCTCTGAGGGGATTTGGGGCTCTCTGAGTAGATTTTGGTCTCTCTGCGGAGATTTGGGGTTCTCTGAGGGGATTTTGGGGTCTCTGAGGGGATTTTGGGGCTCTCTGAGGGGATTTTGGGGTCTCTGAGTTGATTTTGGGGCTTTGAGGGGATTTTGGGGCTCTCTGAGGAGATTTTGGGGCTCTCTGAGGGGATTTTGGGCTCTCTGAGGGGTTTTGGGGCTCTCTGAGAAGATTTTGGGGCTCTGAGGGGATTTTGGGGCTCTCTGAGGGGATTTTGGGGCTCTGAGGAGATTTTGGTCTCTCTGCGGAGATTTGGGGTTCTCTGAGGGGATTTTGGGGTTCTCTGAGGGGATTTTGGGGCTTTGAGGGGATTTTGGTTCCCTCTGAGGAGATTTTGGGGCTCTCTGAGAAGATTTTGGGGCTCTGAGGGAATTTTGGGGTCTCTGAGTTGATTTTGGGGCTTTGAGGGGATTTTGGGGTTCTCTGAGGGGATTTTGGCGTCTCTGAGGGGATTTTGGGGTCTCTGAGTTGATTTTGAGGCTCTCTGAAGGGATTTGGGTGTCTCTGAGGAGATTTTGGGGTCTCTGAGGGGATTTTGGGGCTCTCTGAGGGGATTTTGGGGCTTTGAGGGGATTTTGGGGCTCTCTGAGGGGATTTTGGGGCTCTCCGAGGGGATTTTGGGTTTTCTGAGGGGATTTTGGGGCTCTCTGAGGGAATTTTGGGTGTGATTTAAGAAATCCTCATGGAAAATCAGGGAATTTTGATGAAAAATCAGAATTTTTCCCATTTGAGTGTCCTCAAAACCCCCCCAAATTCCCAAAACTTATTTATTTTTCCTTTTTCCAGTCCCATGGAAGCTCCAAAGCGCCCGGGAGCTCCCGGGGGTCCCCCCGGGGGTCCCAAAAAATTCCGGGGGGGTCCCAAAGCCCCGTCCCAGTTTGAGGAGGAATTGGCCCAACTGGGAGAACTGGAGGAGCTGGAGGAGGAGCTGGAAACGACAGAGGGGCCCCCCCCGGACCCCCAGAGCCAGCCCAGCGGTGAGATTGGGGAAAATTCCGGCGATTTTGGGTTAATTTGGGTGGCTTTTAATTTATTTGGGTTGTTTGAGGTGATTTTGGGGCTGTTTTGGGGTGATTTTGGGGGGATTTGGGGCTGTTTTTGGGGTTATTTGGGTGTTATTTAATTAATTTGGGTTATTTGAGATGGTTTTGGGGTGATTTTGGGGTGATTTGGGGTTGTTTAGGGGGGATTTGGGGTTATTTTGGTGTTATTTAATTTATTTTGGTTATTTGAGGTGTTTCTGGGGCTGTTTTCGGGGTGATTTTGGGTTATTTTGGTGTTATTTAATTTATTTGGGTTATTTGAGGTGATTTTGGGGGGATTTGGGGTTGTTTTAGATTTGTTTTTGGGGTTATTTCGGTGTTAATTAATTAGGGTTATTTGAGGTGTTTCTGGGGCTGTTTTGGGGTGATTGTAGGTGATTTTGGGGCTGTTTTGGGGTTATTTTGGTGTTATTTAATTAATTTGGGTTATTTGAGGTGATTTTGGGGCTGTTTTGGGGTGATTTTGGGAGGATTTGGGGTTGTTTTGGTGTTATTTAATTTATTTGTGTTATTTGATGTGTTTTTAGGGCTGTTTTGGGGTAATTCTGGGTAATTTTGGGGTGATTTTGAGGCTGTTTTGGGTTATTTTAAGTGGTTTTGGATGGTTTTGGGTTATTTAGAGACAAATTTGGGTGTTTTGGAGTAACTTTGGGTGTTTTTTACTGATTTTTTGGATGTTTTTGGGTGTTCCTTGCTGATTTGGGATGTTTTTTAGATGTTTTCTGTCTGTTTTTAGGTGTTTTTAGGCTGATTTTGGGTGTTTTTTTTACATTTTCTGCCTGTTTTGTGTTTTTGGGTGGTTTTGGGCTGATTTTGGGTAGTTTTGGGCTGATTTCAGGTGTTTTTTTACATTTTCTGCCTGTTTTGTGTTGGTTTTGGGTGGTTTTGGGCTGATTTTGGGTGTTTTTGGGCTGATTTCAGGTGTTTTTTTCACATTTTCTGCCTGTTTTGTGTTTTTGTGTGGTTTTGGGCTGATTTTGGGTGTTTTTGGGCTGATTTCAGGTGTTTTTTTACATTTTCTGCCTGTTTTGTGTTGTTTTTGGGTGTTTTTGGGCTGATTTCGGGTGGTTTTTGGGCTGTTTTGGGGTGTTTTTGGGCTGATTTCGGGTGTTTTTGGGCTGATTTTGGGAGTTTTTGGGCTGATTTCGGGTGTTTTTTGATGTTTTGTGTTGTTTTTGGGTGTTTTTGGGCTGATTTCGGGTGGTTTTGTGCTGTTTTTGGCTGGTTTTGGGCTGATTTTGGGTGTTTTTGGGCTGATTTTGGGTGTTTTTGGGCTGATTTCGGGTGTTTTTTGATGTTTTGTGCTGGTTTTGGCTGTTTTTGGGCTGATTTTGGCTCTTTTCCCCCCAGGGTCTCTCTTTGTGGGGGAGGTGCCCCCCAAATGGCGCCGCCCTGCCCCTCCCCCGCAGCCCCCCGAAACTCTGACCTTCCTGCAGATGGACATCGACCACTACGTGGGTGAGGAGCCCCAAAATCCCCCAAATCCACCCCAAAACCCCCCCTGGGAAAAACCCCAATCCCCACACATCGAACAGGCCCCGAAAACACCAAAAATCCCCCCCAAAATCCCCCAAATCCACCCCAAATTCCTCCCAATTCCCTCTAATTTGCCCAAAATCCTCCCAAATTCCCCAAAATCCCCCCAAAATCTCTCAAATCCACCCAAATTCCCTCCTAATTCCTTCCAATTTCCCCAAAATCCCTCAAATTCCCCAAAATTCCCCCCAAATTCCCTCCAATCCCCCCAATTTCCTCCCAATGCCCCTAAAATCCCTCAAATCCACCCAAAATTCCCTCCAATTTTCCCAAAATCCCCCCAATTCCCCCCAAAATCTCTCTAATCCCCCCAAATTCCCCAAAATCCCCTCAAAATCCCTCCAATTTTCCCAAATCCCCTCAAAATGCTTCAAATTCCCCCAAATTTCCCACGATATCCCCCCAAATTCCCTCCAATCCACCCAAAATCCCCCCAAATTCCCTCCAATCCCCCCAAATTCTTCCCAATACCCCTAAAATCCCTCAAATCCCCCCAAATTCCCCCTAAATCCCCCCAAATTCCCTCCAATTTTCCCAAAATCCCTCAAATCCACCCAAAATCTTCCCAAAATCCCCCCAAATTCCCTCCAATTTTCCCAAAATCCCTCAAATCCACCCAAATTCCCCCAAAATCCCTCAAATCCACCCAAATCCACCCAAAATCTTCCCAAAATCCTCCAAAATTCCCTCCAATTTTCCCAAATTCCCACCAGTTTCCCAAAAATCTCCTCAAATTCCCCCAAATTCTCTCCAATCTCCCCAAAATCCCTCAAATCCCCCCAATTTCCCCAAAATCCTCCCAATTTCCCCCAAAATCCCCCCAAATTCCCCAAAATCCTCCCAAATTCCCTCCAATCCCCCCAAATCCCCTCCAATTTTCCCAAATTCCCCCCAAATTCCTTCCAATCCCCCCAAATTCCCTCAAATTTTCCCAAATTCCCTCCAATTTTCCCAAAATGCCCCAAAATCCTCCCAAATCCCCTCCAATTTCCCAAAAATCTCCTCAAATCCCCCCAAATCCCCCCAATTTTCCCAAAATCCCCCCAAATTCCCCAAAATCCTCCCAAATTCCCTCCAATCCTCCCAAATCCCCTCCAATTTTCCCAAATTCCCCCAATTTCCCCCAAAATCCTCCCAAATTCCCTCCAATTTTCCCAAAATCCCCCCAAATTCCCCAAAATCCCCCCAAATCCCCTCCAATCCCCCCAAAATCCCTCAAATCCACCCAAATTTCCCCCAAAATCCCCCCAATTTTCCCAAATTCCCTCCAAATTCCCCAAAATCCCCCCAAATTCCCTCCAAATTCCCCAAAATCCCCCAAAATTCCCCAAAATCCCCCCAAATCCCCTCCAATTTCCCAAGAATCTCCTCAAATTTCCCCAAAATCCCCCCAAATTTCCCCCCAAATCCCCCCAATTTTCCCAAAATCCCCCCAATTTCCCCAAAATCCCCCCAAAATCCCTCAAATCCCCCCAATTTTCCCCAAATCCCCCCAATTTCCCCCAAACCCCTCCAGACCCCTCCCAGAATTCCCAAATTTTGTTTTTTCCAGGGATTCCCCCCCCCGGGTTCCCGGGCTGGCCCCACCCCTCCCCCATCCTGAGGATGTTCGGGGTGACGGGGGAGGGGCTGAGCGTCTGCGTCCACCTGCACGGCTTCACCCCCTACTTCTACGTGCAGGCACCCTCAGGTGAGACCCCAAAATCTGGGAGATTCACCCCAAAATTCCCTGGGATCCAAAATCCCGGAATTCCCAAAAAAATCCCCACGAAAATCCCGAAAATCCAAAAAAAATCCCATAAAAATTGCCAAAAAAATCCCATAAAAAGCCCAAAATTCCCACCAAAATCAACATTTGGTGTCCCCAGGTGAGACCCCAAAATCTGGGGAATTCACCCCAAAATTCCCTGGGATCCAAATTCCCGGAATTCCCAAAAAAATCCCCCAAAAAATCCCCCAAAAAATCCCAAAATTCCCAAAAAAATCCCCCAAAAAATCCCAAAATTCCCCAAAAAAATCCCCCCAAAAATTCCTACTTCTACGTCCAGGCACCCTCAGGTGAGACCCCAAAACCTGGGAGATTCACCCCAAAATTCCCTGGGATCCAAATTCCCGGAATTCCCAAAAAAATCCCCGCGAAAATCCTGAAATTCCAAAAAAATCCAAAAATTCCTGCAGAAATTCCCATAAAAATCCCCAAAATTCCCCAAAAAATCAGCGTTTTTGGGGAAGGAATTTGGGGGAATTTTGGGAATTCTGTGGGGATTTGGGTGGGATTTTTGGGAATTCCGTGGGATCCCAGCAGGATTTTTGGGAATTCTGTGGGAATTCAGTGGGAATTCCGGGGATATTTGGGTGGGATTTTCAGGAATTCTGTGGGATCCCAGCAGGATTTTTGGGAATTCTGTGGGATCCCAGCAGGATTTTTGGGAATTCTGTGGGATCCCAGCAGGATTTTCTGGAATTCTGTGGGAATTTGGGTGGGATTTTCGGGAATTCTGCGGGATCCCAGCAGGATTTTTGGGAATTCTCGTTCCCAGGGGATATTTGGGTGGGATTTCTTGGGAATTCTCTGGGATCCCAGCAGGATTTTTGGGAATTCTCGTTGCCAGGGGATATTTGGGTGGGATTTTTGGGAATTCTGGGGATATTTGGGTGGGATTTTCAGGAATTCTGCGGGATCCCAGCAGGATTTTCGGGAATTTTGCGGGATCCCAGCAGGATTTTTGGGAATTCTGTGGGAATTTGGGTGGGATTTTCGGGAATTCTGTGGGATCCCAGCAGGATTTTTGGGAATTCTCGTTGCCAGGGGATATTTGGGTGGGATTTTTGGGAATTCTGGGGATATTTGGGTGGGATTTTCAGGAATTCTGTGGGATCCCAGCAGGATTTTTGGGAATTCTGTGGGAATTTGGGTGGGATTTTCAGGAATTCCGGGGATATTTGGGTGGGATTTTTGGGAATTCTGTGGGATCCCAGCAGGATTTTTGGGAATTCTGTGGGAATTCTGTGGGGATTTGGGTGGGATTTTCAGGAATTCTGTGGGAATTCTGTGGGAATTCCGGGGATATTTGGGTGGGATTTTTGGGAATTCCGTGGGATCCCAGCGGGATTTTTGGGAATTCTCGTTCCCAGGGGATATTTGGGTGGGATTTTCAGGAATTCCGCGGGATCCCAGCAGGATTTTCGGGAATTCTGTGGGGATTTGGGTGGGATTTTTGGGAATTCTGTGGGATCCCAGCAGGATTTTTGGGAATTCTCCTTCCCAGGGGTTCTCCCGGATCACCTGGAGCCGCTGGAGCGGGAGCTGGAGCGGGAGCTGAGCCGGGAGCAGCGCGGGGGGAGCCCCAAATCCCGGCCCCCCAAAAACGTCCTGGGGCTGGAGCTGCTCTGGAAGCAAAGTGAGATCCCAGAAATTCCTTGGGAATGACGGAATTCCCGAATTTCTCCCAAATTATTCCTCAATTTTTCCCAAATTTCTCCTGAATTTTTGTTGAATTTTTCCCAGATTTTTCCCAAATTTTTCCCAAATTCTTCCCGATTTTCTCCCAAATTTCTCCTGAATTTTTCCCAAATTTTTCCCAAATTTTTCCCAAGTTTTTCCCGATTTTCTCCCAAATTTCTCCTGAATTTTTCTCGAATTTCTCCCGAGCTTTTCCTGGATTTTTCCCAAACTGATCCCGAATTTCTCCCAAATTCTTCCCAAATTCTTCCTGAATTTCTCCCGAATTTTTCCTGAATTTTTCCTGAATTTTTCCCGAATTTCTCTCAAATTTCTCCCAAATTTTTCCCAAATTTTTCCCAAATTCTTCCCAAATTTCTCCTGAATTTTTCTTGAATTTTTGCCAAATTTTTCCCAAATTCTTCCTGAGTTTTTCCTGAACTTTTCCCGAACTTTTCCCGAACTTTTCCCGGATTTTTCCAGAACTTTTCCCAAACTTTTCCTGATTTTCTCCCAAACTTTTCCTGAATTTTTCCCGAATTTCTCCTGAACTTTTCCCAGATTTTTCCCAAATTTTTCCTGAATTTTTCCCCGATTTTTCCCGAACTTTTCCTGAACTTTTCCCAGATTTTTCCCAAATTTCTCCTGAACTTTTCCCAGATTTTTCCCAGATTTTTCCCAAACTTTTCCCGAATTTCTCTCAAACTTTTCCCAAACTTTTCCCGATCTTTTCTCGAACTTTTCCCGGATTTTTCCCGAACTTTGCCCAGACTTTTCCCGGGTTTTTCCCGAACTTTTCCCGGATTTTTCCCGGATTTTTCCTGATTTTCTCCCAAACTTTTCCTGAATTTTTCTCGAATTTCTCCTGAACTTTTCCCGGATTTTTCCTGAACTTTTCCCAAATTTATCTCAAACTTTTCCTGGATTTTTCCCAAACTTTTCCTGAGTTTCTCCCGAATTTTTCCCAGATTTTTCCCGGATTTTTCCCAGATTTTTCCCGGATTTTTCCTGAATTTTTCCTGATCTTTTCTCAAACTTTTCCCGGGTTTTTCCCGAACTTTTCCCGGATTTTTCCCGAACTTTTCCCGAATTTTTCCAGAACTTTTCCCAAATTTTTCCTGATTTTCTCCCAAACTTTTCCTGAATTTTTCTCGAATTTCTCCTGAACTTTTCCCGGATTTTTCCTGAACTTTTCCCAAATTTCTCTCAAACTTTTCCCAAATTTTTCCCAAACTTTTCCCGAGTTTCTCCCAAATTTTTCCCAGATTTTTCCCGGATTTTTCCCGAATTTTTCCCAGATTTTTCCTGAATTTTTCCCGATCTTTTCTCGAACTTTTCCTGGATTTTTCCCAAACTTTTCCCAGTTTTTTCCCGGATTTTTCCCGAACTTTTCCCCAATTTTTCCCAAACTTTTCCCGGATTTTTCCCGGATTTCTCCCGGATTTTTCCCGGATTTTTCCCGAACTTTTCCCAAACTTTTCCTGATTTTCTCCCAAACTTTTCCTGAATTTTTCCTGAATTTCTCCTGAACTTTTCCCGGATTTTCCCCGATCTTTTCCCGGATTTTTCCCGTATTTCTCCCGGATTTTTCCCGAGCTTTTCCCGTGTTTCCCCGCAGGTATCCTGGGTTTCCAGGGCAGTTCCCTGTCCCCGTTTGTGCGGGTCCGGCTCTCCCTGCCCCGCCTGGTCCCGCCCGCCCGGCGCCTCCTGGAGCGGGGCCTGCGCTGGGGGGAGCTGGGGGTGCAGCCAGCGCCGCCCTACGAGGCCAACATCGACTTCGAGATCAGGTACAGCCCAAAATCCAGGGAATTCAGCCCAAAAACATCCCCAGAATGCAGGGAATTCACCCTGAAACACAGCCCAAAATCCGGGGGATTCAGCCCAAAAACATCCCCAGAATGCGGGGAATTCAACCCAAAAACATCACCCCAAAATGGGGGGAATTCAGCCCAAAAACATCCCCAAAATCCACGGGATTATCCCCAAAAACATCACCAAAATGCGGGGAATTCAACCCAAAAACATCACCAAAATCTGGGGAATTCAGCCCAAAAACATCACCAAAATGCAGGGAATTCAGCCCAAAAACATCCCCAGAATGCAGGGAATTTGGCCCAGAAACATCACCAAAATGCGGGGGATTCACCCCAAAAACATCCCCAAAATCCACGGGATTATCCCCAAAAACATCACCAAAATGCGGGGAATTCAGCCCAAAAACATCCCCAAAATCCACGGGATTCAACCCAAAAACATCACCCCAAAATGCAGGGGATTCAGCCCAAAAACATCCCCAAAATCCCTGGAATTCAGCCCAAAAACATCACCCCAAAATGCGGGGAATTCAGCCCAAAAACATCCCCAAAATCCCTGGAATTCAGCCTAAAAACATCACCAAAATCCCTGGAATTCAGCCCAAAAACACCCCCAGAATGCAGGGAATTCACCCTGAAACACAGCCCAAAATCCAGGGAATTCAGCCCAAAAACATCCCCAAAATCCATGGGATTCACCCCAAAAACATCAACAAAATGGGGGGAATTCAGCCCAAGAACATCCCCAAAATGCGGGGGATTATCCCCAAAAACATCCCCAAAATCCATGGGATTCAGCCCAAAAACATCACCCCAAAATGCACGGGATTATCCCCAAAAACATCACCAAAATGCACGGGATTCAGCCCAAAAACATCCCCAAAATGGGGGGAATTCAGCCCAAAAACATCCCCAAAATCCATGGGATTATCCCCAAAAACATCCCCAAAATGCGGGGAATTCACCACAAAAACATCACCCCAAAATGCACGGGATTCACCCCAAAAACATCCCCAAAATCCACGGGATTCAACCCAAAAACATCACCCCAAAATGCACGGGATTCACCCCAAAATCATCACCAAAATCCAGGGAATTCACCCCAAAAAAATCCCACTGGAATTCACCCCGAAATTCACCCCAAAAACCCCGGAATTCACCCCAAAATTATCCCCAAAACACAGAATTCACCCCAAAAACCCTTGGAATTCACCCCAAAAAATTCCAGTGGAATTCAACCCAAATCCCTGGAATTCACCCCAAATTCAGCCCCAAAAAATTCCCCAAAATTCACCCCCAAAACCCCTGGAATTGACCCCAAAATCACCCAAAATCCCCCCCAAATTTCACCATAAACCCCCCAAATTCCCCCAAATTCTCCTCAAATTTCCCAAATTTCCCCAAATTCACCCCAAATCCCCAAAATTCACCCCAAATTCTCCCCAAATTCCCATTTTTTCCTCTTCCTGCCCCAAACCCCCCCGAATTTTTCCTCCAAACCCCCCCAAAACCCGAATTTTCCCAACCCAGATTTTTCCAACCCCCCCAAATTTCCCCCAAACCCCCCAAATCTTCCCAAATTTTCCCAAAATTCCCAAATTTTCCGGAATTTTCCCTGCAGGTTCATGGCTGACTCGGGGCTCGTCGGCTGCTCCTGGGTGGAGCTGCCCCCGGGGAGCTTCCGCTGGCGGGGGGACCCCCAAAACACCCCAAAATCCACCCAAAACACCCCAAATTTCACCCAAAACACCCCAAATTCCACCCAAAACACCCCAAAATCCACCCAAAAAACCCCAAATTCCACCCAAAACCCCTCAAATTCCACCCAAAACACCCCAAATTCCACCCAAAACACCCCAAATTCCACCCAAAACTCATCAGAATCCACCCAAAACACCCCAAAATCCACCCAAAACGCCCCAAATTCCACCCAAAACTCCTCAGAATTTTCCCAAAACTCCCAAAAATCTTCCCAAAACTCTTCAGAATTTTCCCAAAACCCCCCAAATTCCACCCAAAACCCCCCAAAATCCTCCCAAAACCTTTCAGATCCCCCCCAAAATTCCCTAAATTCCCCCCAGGACCCCTCAAATCCCACCCAGGACCCCCAAAATCCCCCCCAAAATTCCCCAAATTCCCCAAATCCCCCCCAAAATTCCCCAAATCCCCCCCAGGACCCCCCAAATCCCCCCCAGGACCCCCAAAATCCCCCTCAGGACCCCCAAAATCCCCCCCAAAATCCCCCAAATCCCCCCAAAATCCCCCAAAATCCCCCCCAAATCCCCCCAAATCCCCCCCAGGACCCCCCAAATCCCCTTTGGGACCCCCCAAAACCCCCTCAGGACCCCCAAAATCCCTCCCAAAATTCCCAAAATCCCCCCAAAATCCCCCAAAATCCCCCCCAAAATTCCCCAAATCCCCCCCAAATCCCCCCAAATCCCCCCCAAAATTCCCAAAATCCTCCCCAAAATTCCCCAAATCCCCCCCAAATCCCCCAAAATCCCCCCCAAATCCCCCAAAATCCCACCCAGGACCCCCCAAACCCCACCCAGGACCCCCCAAACCCCACCCAGGACCCCCCAAATCCCCCCCAAATCCCCCCGGGCCCCCCCAAGCTCTCCCTGTGCCAGCTGGAGGCCGACGCTGCCTGGGGGGGGCTGCGGGGTCACCCCCCCGAGGGGCCCTGGCTGGGGCTGCCCCCCCTGAGGGTGCTGAGCCTGGACATCGAGTGTGCGGGGAGGAAAGGTGACTGGGATATACTGGGATATACTGGGATATACTGGGATATACTGGGAATGGGAACTGGGGTCACTGGGGTCACTGGGATTAACTGGGAATGGGAACTGGGGTCACTGGGGCTGCCCCCCCTGAGGGTGCTGAGCCTGGACATCGAGTGTGCGGGCAGGAAAGGTGACTGGGATATACTGGGATGTACTGGGATATACTGGGATATACTGGGAGAGGGTTGGGAGCAACTGGGATTCACTGGGATTCACTGGGATTAACTGGGAATGGGAACTGGGGTCACTGGGATTAACTGGGAATGGGAACTGGGGTCACTGGGGCTGCCCCCCCTGAGGGTGCTGAGCCTGGACATCGAGTGTGCGGGCAGGAAAGGTAACTGGGATGGACTGGGATGTACTGGGATATACTGGGATATACTGGGATATACTGGGATATACTGGGATGGACTGGGAATGGGAACTGGGGTCACTGGGGTCACTGGAGTTAACTGGGATTCACTGGGATTAACTGGGAATGGGAACTGGGGTCACTGGGGCTGCCCCCCCTGAGGGTGCTGAGCCTGGACATCGAGTGTGCGGGCAGGAAAGGTGACTGGGATATACTGGGATGTACTGGGATATACTGGGATATACTGGGAGAGGCTTTGGGGGTCACTGGGGTCACTGGGATTGGGAACTGGGGTCATTGGGAACACTGGGATTCACTGGGATTGGGAACTGGGGTCACTGGGATTAACTGGGATGGACTGGGAATGGGAACTGGGAGCACTGGGATTAACTGGGATGGACTGGGAATGGGAACTGGGAGCACTGGGATTAACTGGGATGGACTGGGAACACTGGGAATGGGAACTGGGAACACTGGGATTAACTGGGATGGACTGGGATTGGGAACTGGGAACACTGGGATGGACTGGGATTGGGAACTGGGGTCACTGGGATGGACTGGGAGCACTGGGAATGGGAACTGGGAACACTGGGATTAACTGGGATCATTGGGAATGGGAACTGGGGTCACTGGGATGGACTGGGAGCACTGGGAATGGGAACTGGGAGCACTGGGATTAACTGGGATGGACTGGGATTGGGAACTGGGAACACTGGGATTAACTGGGATCATTGGGAATGGGAACTGGGATGAACTGGGATGGACTGGGAGCACTGGGAATGGGAACTGGGGTCACTGGGATTAACTGGGAATGGGAACTGGGGTCACTGGGATGGACTGGGAATGGGAACTGGGAACACTGGGATTAACTGGGATCATTGGGAATGGGAACTGGGATGAACTGGGATGAACTGGGATGAACTGGGGAGGGGTTTTTGGGGTTCCTGAAGTGAATTTTGGGGTGAATTTTGGGGTTTTTGGGGTTCCTGAACTCGATTTTGGGGTTTTTGAGGGTCCTGAACTCGATTTTGGGGTGAATTTTGGGGTTTTTGGGGCGATTTTGGGATTTTGGGGTGAATTTTGGGTTTTTTGGGGTTTCTGAAGTGGATTTTGGGGTGAATTTTGGGTTTTTTGGGGTTCCTGAAGTGAATTTTGGGGTGAATTTTGGGGTTTTTGGGGTTCCTGAACTCGATTTTGGGGTTTTTGAGGGTCCTGAACCCGATTTTGGGGTGAATTTTGGGGTTTTTGTGGTTCCTGAAATGGATTTTGGGGTGAATTTTGGGGTTTTTGGGGCGATTTTGGGATTTTTGGGGTGAATTTTGGGGTTTTTGAGGGTCCTGAACCCGATTTTGGGGTGAATTTTGGGTTTTTTGGGGTTCCTGAACTCGATTTTGGGGTGAATTTTGGGGTTTTTGGGGCGATTATGGGATTTTTGGGGTGGATTTTGGGGTTTTTGGGGGTTCCTGAACCCGATTTTGGGGTGAATTTTGGGGTTTTTGGGGTTCCTGAACCCAATTTTGGGGTGAATTTTGGGTTTTTTGGGGTTTCTGAAGTGGATTTTGGGGTGAATTTTGGGATTTTTGGGGCGATTTTGGGATTTTTAGGGTGAATTTTTGGGTTTTTGAGGGTCCTGAACCTGATTTTGGGGTGAATTTTTGGGTTTTTGAGGGTCCTGAACTCGATTTTGGGATGAATTTCGGTGTTTTTGGGTCCCAGGGGTGTTCCCCGAGGCGCAGCAGGACCCGGTGATCGCCATCGCAGCCGTGGCGCTGCGGCCGGGACATTTTGGGGCGATTTTGGGGTTTTTGGGGTTTTTGGGGTGAATTTTGGGGTTTTTGAGGGTCCTGAACCCGATTTTGGGGTGAATTTCGGTGTTTTTGGGTCCCAGGGGTGTTCCCCGAGGCGCAGCAGGACCCGGTGATCGCCATCGCGGCCGTGGCGCTGCGTCAGGGCGCGCGGGAGCCGTTCCTCAGGGTGGTCTTCACCCTCCTCGAGTGCGCCCCGCTGCGAGGAGCCACCGTCAGGAGCTTCCCCTGCGAGAGGGAGCTGCTCCAGGTGAGAGATTTGGGGTGAAAAATGGGGATTTTGGGAAATTCCAGAATTTTCTGGGATTTTTCGGGATTTTTTTGGGATTTTTGGGGATTTTTTTGGGATTTTTTTGGGATTTTTTGGGGGATTTTGAGGGATTTTGGGGGATTTTGAGGGGTTTTGGAGCCATCAGGAGCTTCCCCTGCGAGAGGGAGCTGCTCCAGGTGAGGGGTTTGGGGTGAAAAATGGGGATTTTGGGAAATTCCAGAATTTTCTGGGATTTTTGGGGATTTTTTTGGGGATTTTTTTGGGATTTTTTTGGGATTTTTTGGGGGATTTTGAGGGGTTTTGGGGGATTTTGAGGGGTTTTGGAGCCCTCAGGAGCTTCCCCTGCGAGAGGGAGCTGCTCCAGGTGAGGGTTTGGGGTGAAAAATGGGGATTTTGGGAAATTCCAGAATTTTCTGGGATTTTTGGGGATTTTTTTGGGATTTTTTGGGGATTTTTTGGGGATTTTTTTGGGATTTTTTGGGGGATTTTGAGGGATTTTGGGGGATTTTGAGGGGTATTGGAGCCATCAGGAGCTTCCCCTGCGAGAGGGAGCTGCTCCAGGTGAGGCTTTGGGGTGAAAAATGGGGATTTTGGGACATTCCAGAATTTTCTGGGATTTTTGGGGATTTTTTTGGCATTTTTTTGGGATTTTTTGGGGGATTTTGAGGGATTTTTGGGGGGTTTTGGGGGATTTTTGGGGTGGTTTTGGAGCCATCAGGAGCTTCCCCTGCGAGAGGGAGCTGCTCCAGGTGAGAGATTTGGGGTGAAAAATGGGGATTTTGGGAAATTCCAGAATTTTCTGGGATTTTTTGGGATTTTTTTGGGATTTTTTTGGGATTTTTTTGGGATTTTTTGGGGGATTTTGGGGGATTTTGAGGGGTTTTGGAGCCCTCAGGAGCTTCCCCTGCGAGAGGGAGCTGTTCCAGGTGAGGATTTGGGGTGAAAAATGGGGATTTTGGGAAATTCCAGAATTTTCTGGGATTTTTGGGGATTTTTTTGGGATTTTTTGAGGGATTTTTTTGGGATTTTTTGGGATTTTTTGGGGATTTTTGGGGGATTTTGGGGGATTTTGGGGTGGTTTTGGAGCCCTCAAGAGCTTCCCCTGCGAGAGGGAGCTGCTCCAGGTAAGAGATTTGGGGTGAAAAATGGGGATTTTGGGAAATTCCAGAATTTTCTGGGATTTTTGGGGATTTCTGGGGGGATTTTTGATGGGATTTGGGGATTTTTGGGGAGATTTTTGGGGGATTTTTAAGGAGATTTTTGAGGAGATTTTTGAGGAGATTTTTGGGGAGATTTTTGGGGGTTTTGGGGAATTTTTTTGGAGAGATTTTTGGGGGGATTTTGGGGGATTTTTTTGGGGGGATTTTATGGGGAGTTTTTGGATGGGATTTGGGGATTTTTTGGGGAGAATTTTTGGGTTTTTTTGGGGATTTTTGATGGGATTTTCTTGGGGGGATTTTGGGGAGTTTTGGGGGAGATTTTTGGGGGGATTTGGGGATTTTTGGGGGAATTTTTGATGAGATTTTTTTGATTTTTGGATGGGTTTTTGAGGGGATTTTTGGGGGAATTTTTGATGGGATTTGGGGTTTTTTGGGGGATTTTGGGAATTTCTGGGGGGATTTTTGAGGGGATTTTTTTGGGGTTTTTGAGGAGATTTTTTGGGGGAGATTTTTTGGGGGGATTTTTGATGGGATTTTTTTGGGAGATTTTGGGGATTTTTTTGGGATTTTTGATGGGATTTTTTTGGGAGATTTTGGGGATTTTTTGGGGATTTTTGGTGGGATTTTTTTGAGGAGATTTTTGGGGTGATTTTGGGGATTTTTGAGGAGATTTTTGGGGGGATTTTTTGGGGGATTTTTGGGGGGATTTTTGGGGATTTTGGGGTGATTTGGGGGATTTTTGATGAGATTTTTGAGGGGATTTTTGGGGGTTTTTGATGGGATTTTTTTAGAGATTTTTGGGGGGATTTTGGGGATTTTTTGGGGTTTTTGGGGATTTTTTGGGGGGGATTTTTGAGGAGATTTTTGATGGGATTTTTTTTGGAGATTTTGGGGATTTTTTGGAGATTTTTGATGGGATTTTTTTGAGGGGATTTTTGGGGTGATTTTGGGGATTTTTGAGGGGATTTTTGAGGAGATTTTTTGGGGAGATTTTTGGGGGGATTTTTGGGATTTTTTGGGGGGATTTTTTGGGGGGTTTTGGGGATTTTTGGGGGAGATTTTTGGGGGGATTTGGGGGATTTTTTGGTGATTTTTGGGGAGATTTTTGGGGGCATTTTGGGGATTTTTGATGGGATTTTTTTGGGGTTTTTGGGGATTTTTTGGGGGAGATTTTTTGGGGAGATTTTTGGGGGGATTTTGGGGATTTTTGGGGGAATTTTTGAGGAGATTTTTGGGGAGATTTTTGGGGGATTTTGGGAATTTCTGGGGGGATTTTTGAGGGGATTTTTTTGGGGATTTTTGGGGGGAGATTTTTTGGGGGATTTTGGGGATTTTTTGGGGTTTTTGGGGATTTTTTTGGGGGGGATTTTTGAGGAGATTTTTGATGGGATTTTTTTGGGAGATTTTGGGGATTTTTTGGAGATTTTTGATGGGATTTTTTTGAGGAGATTTTTGGGGTGATTTTGGGGATTTTTGAGGAGACTTTTGAGGAGATTTTTGAGGAGATTTTTTGGGGAGATTTTGGGGGATTTTGGGGGATTTTTGAGGGGATTTTTTGGGAATTTTTGAGGGATTTTTGATAGGATTTTTTGAGGATTTTTTGGGGGGATTTTGGGGGAATTTTGGGGATTTTTGGGAGATTTTTGAGGGGAATTTTGGGGATTTTTGGGAGATTTTTGAGGGGATTTTTGGGAGATTTTTGGGAGATTTTTGAGGGGATTTTTGGGGATTTTTGGGAGATTTTTGAGGGGATTTTTGGGGATTTTTGGGGGATTTTTGGGAGATTTTTGAGGGGAATTTTGGGGATTTTTGGGAGATTTTTGGGAGATTTTTGAGGGGAATTTTGGGGGGATTTTGGGGATTTTTGGGAGATTTTTGAGGGGAATTTTGGGGGGATTTTGGGGATTTTTGGGAGATTTTTGAGGGGAATTTTGGGGATTTTTGGGAGATTTTTTAGGGGATTTTTGGGGGGATTTTGGGGATTTTTGGGAGTTTCTGGGCGGGGCCCCAGGTGAGTTTTGGCCCCTCCCCCTGCAGTCGTGGGCGGAGTTTGTTCGGATCGTGGATCCCGACGTGGTGACCGGGTACAACATCCACAACTTCGACCTGCCCTACCTGATCCAGAGAGCCCAGGTGCTACAGGTGAGACCCCTGAGACACCCAAAAACCCCAAAAAACCCCAAAATCCTGATCCAGAGAGCCCAGGTGCTGCAGGTGAGACCCCTGAGACACCCAAAAACCCCAAAAACCCCAAAAACCCCAAAATCCTGATCCAGAGAGCCCAGGTGCTGCAGGTGAGACACCTGAGACACCCAAAAACCCCAAAAAACCCCAAAAACCCCAAAAACCCCAAAATCCTGATCCTGGGGACCCCCAAAAACCCCAAAAACCCCAAAATCCACAACTTCGACCTGCCCTACCTGATCCAGAGAGCCCAGGTGCTGCAGGTGAGACCCCTGAGAACCCCAAAAACCCCAAAAAGCCCCAAAAACCCCAAAAAACCCCAAAATCCTGATCCTGGGGACCCCCAAAAACCCCAAAATCCCCAAAATCCTGATCCTGGGGACCCCCAAAAACCCCAAAATCCCCAAAATCCTGATCCTGGGGACCCCCAAAAACCCCCAAAAACCCCAAAATCCACAACTTCGACCTGCCCTACCTGATTCAGAGAGCCCAGGTGCTGCAGGTGAGACACCTGAGAACCCCAAAAAGCCCCAAAACCCCCAAAAAACCCCAAAATCCTGATCCTGGGGACCCCCAAAAACCCCCAAAACCCCAAAATCCTGATCCTGGGGACCCCAAAAAACCCCAAAATCCTGATCCAGAGAGCCCAGGTGCTGCAGGTGAGACACCTGAAACACCTGGGGACCCCAAAAAACCCCAAAAACCCCAAAATCCTGATCCTGGGGACCCCCAAAAACCCCAAAAAACCCCAAAATCCACAACTTCGACCTGCCCTACCTGATCCAGAGAGCCCAGGTGCTGCAGGTGAGACCCCTGAGAACCCCAAAAAACCCCCAAAAACCCAAAATCCCCAAAATCCTGATCCAGAGAGCCCAGGTGCTGCAGGTGAGACCCCTGAGACACCTGAGACACCCAAAAACCCCAAAAACCCCAAAATCCTGATCCTGGGGACCCCAAAAACCCCCAGAAACCCCAAAATCCACAACTTCGACCTGCCCTACCTGATCCAGAGAGCCCAGGTGCTGCAGGTGAGACCCCTGAGACACCTGGGGACCCCAAAAAACCCCAAAAACCCCAAAAATCCCCCAAAACCCCAAAATCCTGATCCTGGGGACACCCAAAAACCCCAAAAACCCCAAAATCCTGATCCTGGGGACCCCAAAAAACCCCAAAATTCTGATCCAGAGAGCCCAGGTGCTGCAGGTGAGACCCCTGAGGACCCCAAAAACCCCAAAAAACCCCAAAAACCCCAAAATCCTGATCCTGGGGACCCCCAGGTGTCCCCAGACCCCTCCCCTGGTCTCACCTGGGTTCACCTGAGCTCACCTGGGACCCTCCAGGTGTCCCCAGACCCCTGCCCTGGTCTCACCTGACTCCCCCTGGTCTCACCTGGTCTCACCTGAGCTCCCCTGTGCTCACCTGGGATCCCCAGGTGTCCCCAGACCCCTCCCCTGGTCTCACCTGGTTTCACCTGGAACCCCCCAGGTGTCCCCAGACCCCTCCCCTGTCCTCCCTTGTCCTCACCTGGTGTCATCTGGTCTCACCTGTCCCCCCCTGTCCTCACCTGGTCTCCCTTGTCCTCCCCTGTCCCCCCCTGGTCTCCCCTGGTCTCCCCTGGTCTCACCTGGTCTCACCTGTCCACACCTGACCCCTCCCCTGGTCTCACCTGTCCCCCCCTGACCCCTCCCCTGGTCTCACCTGTCCCCCCCTGGTCTCCCCTGTCCCCCCCTGGTCTCCCCTGGTCTCACCTGGTCTCCCCTGGTCCCCCCCTGTCCCCCCCTGGTCTCACCTGTCCTCACCTGTCCTCCCCTGGTCCCCCCCTGTCCCCCCCTGGTCTCCCCTGTCCCCCCCTGGTCTCACCTGTCCTCACCTGTCCCCCCCATGTCTCCCCTGTCCCCCCCTGGTCTCACCTGTCCCCCCCTGTCCTCACCTGTCCCCCCCTGGTCTCCCCTGTCCCCCCCTGGTCTCACCTGTCCCCCCCTGGTCTCACCTGACCCCTCCCTGGTCTCACCTGTCCTCACCTGACCCCTCCCCTGTCCCCCCCTGTCCCCCCCTGTCCCCCCCTGTCCCCCCCTGGTCTCACCTGGTCTCCCCTGTCCCCCCTTGGTCTCCCCTGACCCCTCCCCTGTCCCCCCCCTGTCCCCCCCCTGGTCTCACTTGGTCTCACCTGTCCCCCCCATGTCTCACCTGTCCCCCCCTGTCCCCCCCTGTCCCCCCCTGGTCTCCCCTGTCCCCCCCTGGTCTCCCCTGACCCCTCCCCGGTCTCACCTGTGCAGGTGCCGTCGTTCCCGTTCCTGGGCCGTGTCCGGGGGGTCCCGTCGCAGGTGAAGGATTCGGCGTTTCAGTCCCGACAGCTCGGCCGGCGGGAGGGGAAGGTGGTGACCACACCTGGGAGAGTCACCCTGGACATGCTGCAGGTGAGGGGACACCTGGGGACACCTGGGGACACACCTGGGGACACCTGGGGACACCTGAGATACACCTGAGACACACCTGGGAGAGTCACCCTGGACATGCTGCAGGTGAGGGGACACCTGGGGGGACAGCTGGGGACACCTGGGGACACCTGGGGACACCTGGGGACACCTGAGATACACCTGGGGACATGGGGACACACCTGGGAGAGTCACCCTGGACATGCTGCAGGTGAGGGGACACACCTGGGGGGACACCTGGGGACACCTGGGGACACCTGGGGACACCTGGGGACACCTGGGAGAGTCACCCTGGACATGCTGCAGGTGAGGGGACACCTGGGGACACCTGGGGACACCTGGGAGAGTCACCCTGGACATGCTGCAGGTGAGGGGACACCTGGGGGGACAGCTGGGGACACCTGAGATACACCTGGGGACACACCTGGGGACACCTGGGGACACCTGGGGACACACCTGGGGACACCTGGGGACACCTGGGGACACACCTGGGGACACCTGGGGACACCTGGGGACACACCTGGGGACACCTGGGGACACCTGAGATACACCTGGGGACATGGGGACACACCTGGGAGAGTCACCCTGGACATGCTGCAGGTGAGGGGACACCTGGGGACACCTGGGGACACCTGGGGACACTTGAGATACACCTGGGGACACCTGGGGACATGGGGACACACCTGGGGACACCTGGGAGGTGTTTGGGGGGATTTTTGCGTTGCCCAGGTGAGGCTTGGATTGCTCAGGTGAGGTTTGGGCTGTCCCAGGTGAGGTTTTGGTTGCCCAGGTGAGGTTTTGGTTGCCCAGGTGAGGTTTGGTTGCCCAGGTGAGGTTCAGGTGAGGTTTTGCCTGTCCCAGGTGAGGTTTTGGTTGCCCAGGTGAGGTTTTGGTTGCCCAGGTGAGGTTCAGGTGAGGTTTTGCCTGTCCCAGGTGAGTTTTGGTTGCCCAGGTGAGGTTTGGGCTGTCCCAGGTGAGGTTTTGGTTGCCCAAGTGAGGTTTGGTTGCCCAGGTGAGGTTCAGGTGAGGTTTTGGTTGCCCAGGTGAGGTTTTGGTTGCCCAGGTGAGGTTCAGGTGAGGTTTTGGTTGCCCAGGTGAGGTTTTGGTTGCCCAGGTGAGGTTCAGGTTGCCCAGGTGAGGTTTTGGTTGCCCAGGTGAGGTTCGGGTTGCCCAGGTGAGGTTCAGGTTTGGGTTTGCAGCGTCCCAGTCCCATTTTTACCAATTCCCAGTCAGTTTTGGGGCGTTTTTTCAGCAAAGTTCAGAGTTTTGTCAGGATTTTGGGACCCCCCAGGTGAATTTGGGATCCCCCAGGTAAATTTGGGGAGTTTTGGGATAATTTTGGGATGTTTTGGGATAATTTTGGGATGTTTTGGGATAATTTTGGGATGTTTTGGGGTCCCCCAGGTAAATTTGGGATAAAATTGGGATAATTTGGGGACTTTTGGGATAATTCTGGGATGTTTTGGGATAATTTTGGGATGTTTTGGGATAATTTTGGGGTGTTTTGGGATAATTTTGGGATGTTTTGGGATAATTTTGGGATGTTTTGGGATAATTTTGGGATGTTTTGGGATAATTTTGGGATGTTTTGGGATAATTTTGGGATGTTTTGGGGTCCCCCAGGTAAATTTGGGATAAAATTGGGATAATTTGGGGAGTTTTGGGATAATTTGGGGAGTTTTGGGATAATTTTGGGATGTTTTGGGATAATTTTGGGATGTTTTGGGATAATTTTGGGAGTTTTGGGATAATTTTGGGATGTTTTGGGATAATTTTGGGATGTTTTGGGATAATTTGGGATGTTTTGGGATAATTTGGGATGTTTTGGGATAATTTTGGGATGTTTTGGGATAATTTTGGGATGTTTTGGGGTCCCCCAGGTAAATTTTGGGAGTTTTGGGATAATTTTGGGATGTTTTGGGATAATTTGGGATGTTTTGGGATAATTTTGGGATGTTTTGGGATAATTTGGGATGTTTTGGGATAATTTTGGGGAGTTTTGGGATAATTTTGGGATGTTTTGGGATAATTTTGGGATGTTTTGGGATGCCCCAGGTAAATTTGGGATAAAATTGGGATAATTTGGGGAATTTTGGGATAATTTTGGGATGTTTTGGGGTCCCCCAGGTAAATTTGGGATGTTTTGGGATAATTTTGGGGAGTTTTGGGATAATTTTGGGATGTTTTGGGATAATTTTGGGATGTTTTGGGATAATTTGGGATGTTTTGGGATAATTTTGGGATGTTTTGGGGTCCCCCAGGTAAATTTGGGATAAAATTGGGATAATTTTGGGATGTTTTGGGATAATTTTGGGATGTTTTGGGATAATTTTGGGATGTTTTGGGATAATTTTGGGATGTTTTGGGGTCCCCCAGGTAAATTTGGGATAAAATTGGGATAATTTTGGGATGTTTTGGGATAATTTTGGGATGTTTTGGGATAATTTTGGGATGTTTTGGGATAATTTTGGGATGTTTTGGGGTCCCCCAGGTAAATTTGGGGAGTTTTGGGATAATTTTGGGATGTTTTGGGATAATTTGGGATGTTTTGGGATAATTTTGGGATGTTTTGGGATAATTTTGGGATGTTTTGGGATAATTTTGGGGTGTTTTGGGGTCCCCCAGGTGCTGCTGAGGGAGCACAAACTGCGCTCGTACTCCCTGAACGCCGTCAGCGCTCACTTCCTGCACGAGCAGAAGGAGGACGTCCCCCACGGCATCATCACCGAGCTGCAGGTGAGTCTGGGGACACCTGGGGACACCTGGGGACACCTGGGGGGTCACCTGGGGACACCTGGGGGACACCTGGGGACACACCTGGGGGGGTCACCTCTGTGCCCCACGGCATCATCACCGAGCTGCAGGTGAGTCTGGGGACACCTGGGGGACACCTGGGGACACCTGGGGGTCACCTGAGGACACCTGGGGACACCTGGGGACACCTGGGGGGTCACCTGTGTCACCTGGGGGGTCACCTGGAGGTCACCTGGAGGTCACCTGGGGGTCACCTGGTTCATCTGCAGTCACAGGTGGGGCCCAAAATGGCCCCAAAGTGGCCAAAAACGTCACCTGGGAGTGTCACGGTGTCCCTAAAGGTGTCCCCATGTCCCCCAGGTGTGTCCATGTCCCCTCAGCCCGGTGTCCCCATGTCCCCAGGTGTCCCTAGGTGTCCCTAGGTGTGTCCCCAGGTGTCCCCAGGTGTTCCCAGGTGTCCCCAGGTGTCCCCCTGTCCTCTCACCCCGATGTCCCCCTGTCCCCAGCTGTCCCCATGTCCCCTCACCCTGATGTCCCCCTGTCCCCTCACCCCAATGTCCCCCTGTCCCCAGGTGTCCCCCATGTCCCCACATCCCCTCACTTCAGTGTCCCCAGGTGTCCCCAAGTGTCCCCACATCCCCTCACCCCCATGTCCCCCTGTCCCCTCACCCTGGTGTCCCCCTGTCCCCTCACCCCGGTGTCCCCCTGTCCCCAGCTGTCCCCCTATCCCCTCACCCCGATGTCCCCCTCTCCCCTCACCCTGGTGTCCCCCTGTCCCCAGCTGTCCCCCTGTCCCCTCACGCCCCGGTGTCCCCCTGTCCCCAGCTGTCCCCCTGTCCCCTCACCCCGGTGTCCCCAGCTGTCCCCCTGTCCCCTCACCCAGCTGTCCCCCTGTCCCCAGCTGTCCCCCTGTCCCCAGCTGTCCCCCTGTCCCCTCACTCTGGTGTCCCCAGGTGTCCCCCTGTCCCCTCACGCCCCGGTGTCCCCCTGTCCCTCACCCTGGTGTCCCCTGTCCCTCATCCTGATGTCCCCCTGTCCCCTCACCCCGATGTCCCCCTGTCCCCTCACCCCGATGTCCCCCTGTCCCTCACCCTGGTGTCCCCTGTCCCCAGCTGTCCCCCTGTCCCCTCACCCCGGTGTCCCCCTGTCCCCTCACCCCGGTGTCCCCCTGTCCCTCACCCTGGTGTCCCCTGTCCCCTCACCCTGATGTCCCCCTGTCCCCTCACCCCGGTGTCCCCCTCTCCCCTCACCCTGGTGTCCCCTGTCCCCAGCTGTCCCCCTATCCCCTCACCCTGATGTCCCCCTGTCCCCTCACCCTGGTGTCCCCTGTCCCCTCACCCTGGTGTCCCCAGCTGTCCCCCTGTCCCTCATCCTGATGTCCCCCTGTCCCCTCACCCCGGTGTCCCCTGTCCCCTCAGAACGGGGACGCGCAGACGCGGCGCCGCCTGGCCCTGTACTGCCTGAAGGACGCGCTGCTGCCGCTGCGGCTGCTCGAGCGCCTGATGACGCTGGTGACGCTGGTGGAGATGGCGCGGGTGACGGCCGTGCCCCTCAGTTACCTGCTCACACGGGGACAGCAGGTCAAGGTGGTGGCGCAGCTCCTGCGGCAGGTGAGGCCCGGCCGGAGGGGGGGACACAGGGAGGGGAACACGAGGGGAGAAAAGGGTGGGAAATGGGACAAAATGGTGGGGAATGTGAGGGGAGAAAAGGGCGGGAATCGTGAGGGGAGAAAAGGGCGGGAATCGTGAGGGGACAAAATGGCGGCGCTGGTGAGGCGACAAAATGGCGGTGCTTGTGAGGGGAGAAAATGGTGGGAAATGTGAGGGGAAAAGGGAGGGAAATGTGAGGAGAAAATGGTGGGAAATGTGAGGGGAAAAGGGAGGGAAATGTGAGGGGAGAAGGATGGGAAGAAATGTGAGGGGAGAAGGGAGGGAAACATGAGGGGAGAAAAGGGCGGGAATCGTGAGGGGACAAAATGGCAGCACTCGTGAGGCGACAAAATGGCGGTGCTTGTGAGGGGAGAAAATGGTGGGAAATGTGAGGGGGAAAGGGAGGGAATGTGAGGGGGAAAGGGTGGGAAATGTGAGGAGAAAAGGGAGGGAAATGTGAGGGGAAAAGTATGGGAAATGTGAGGGGAGAAGGAAGAGAAATGTGAGGGGAAAATGGTGGGAAATGTGAGGGGAAAATAGTGGGAAATGTGAGGGGAAAAGGGAGGGAAATGTGAGGGAAAAAAGGGAGGGAAATGTGAGGGGAGAAGGGTGGGAAATGTGAGGGGAAAAGGGAGGGAAATGTGAGGGGAGAAGGAAGAGAAATGTGAGGGGAAAAGGGAGGGAAATGTGAGGGGAGAAGAGTGGGAAATGTGAGGGGAAAATGGTGGGAAATTTGAGGGGAGAAGGAAGAGAAATGTGAGGGGAAAAGGGAGGGAAATGTGAGGAGAAAAGGGTGGAAATGTGAGGGGAAAAGGGAGGGAAATGTGAGGGGAGAAGAGTGGGAAATGTGAGGGGAAAAGGGTGGGAAATATGAGGAGAAAAGGGAGGGAAATGTGAGGTGAAAATGGAGGGAAATGTGAGGGGAAAATGGTGGGAAATGTGAGGGGAATAGTATGGGAAATGTGAGGGGAGAAGGAAGAGAAATGTGAGGGGAAAATGGTGGGAAATGTGAGGGGAAAATGGTGGGAAATGTGAGGGGGAAAGGGTGGGAAATGTGAGGGGAAAATGGTGGGAAATGTGAGGGGAAAAGGATAGAAAATGTGAGGGGGAAAAGAGCAGGGAACCTGAGGGGAAAAGAGCAGGACCTTAGAGGAAAATGGTGGGAAATGTGAAGGGAGAAAGGTGGAAAACTTGGGACAGAATTATGGCAGTTATGAGGGGAGAAAAGGGCGGGAAAACGTGAGGAGAGAAAAGGGCGGGAAAACGTGAGGGGAGAAAAGGGCGGGAAAACGTGAGGGGAGAAAAGAGCGGGAAAACGTGAGGGGAGAAAAGGGCGGGAAAACGTGAGGGGACAAGATGGCGGCCGGCATGAGGGGAGAAAATGTCTGGAGGTGACAGAGCTGCAGGTGAGGGGACCTTGGGGACACCTGGGGCTGTTGTGGGGTGGAATTTTGGGAAGGAGTTTTTAGGGATTTTGGGGGAGGATGTTGAGGGAATTTTTTGGGGAATTTTGGGGTTTTGAGGTGGGTTTTTTTTGGGGTGAATTTGTGACATTTTGGGGTGGATTTTGTCCCTTCCAGGCCATGCAGGAGGATTTTTTGCTGCCGGTGGTGAAGTCGGAGGGGGGAGAGGATTTTGAGGGAGCCACGGTGATCGAGCCCCTCAAAGGGTGAGTGGGGGGCACAAAAAAATGCCCCAAAATTCCCCAAATTTGCTTGAAAAACCTCTAAACAGTCCTGGAAAAAAATATTAAAAAATCCCTGAAAAAATCCTCTAAAAATCCCTGAAAAAAACCCAAAAAGACCCCAAAAA
Organism: Poecile montanus; assembly: GCA_038429875.1. NCBI lineage: Eukaryota > Metazoa > Chordata > Aves > Passeriformes > Paridae > Poecile > Poecile montanus. The sequence continues at coordinate 645,786 of CM076539.1, read as the reverse complement.
ATCTTGAAAAAAACTTAAAAAAACCCTGAAAAAACCTCCCAAAAAATACCTGAAAAAAACCCTCAAAAAAAGCCCTGAAAGAAACCTAAAAAAACCTTGAAGAAATAAAAAAAAATCCCTGAAAAAAGCCCAGAGAAAATCCCTGGAAAAACTTCAAAAAACCCCTGAAAAAAAAAAAAAATTTCCTGAAAAAAGAAAACCCAAAAATTTCTGAAAAAAACCGAAAAAACCCCCTGAAAAAAAACCCAAAAAATCTTAAAAAATTCTCCCCCAAAAACCCCAAAAATCCTGGAAAAAGCCCTAAAAAATCTCAAAAAAAACCCCAAAAATCTCTGAAAAAAACCAAAAAAATCCCAGAAAAATCCCCAAAAAAACCCAAAAATCCCTGAAAAAAACCCCCCAAAAAATCCCAGAAATCTCTGAAAAAAACCCCAAAAAAACCCCCAAAAATATCTGAAAAAAAACCCAAAAAATCCTGGAAAAATCAAAAAAAATCCTTAAAAAACCCCAAAAATCCCTCAAAAAGCTCCAAAAAATCCCCAAAAAAACCCCAAAAATCTCTGAAAAAAACCCCAAAAATCTCTGAAAAGAAACCCAAAAAATCCTGTAAAAAACCCAAAAAACCCCCCAAAAAAACACAAAAAATCCCCCAAAAATCCCAAAAAATTCTGGAAAAATCCCAAAAAACCCCCGAAAAATCCCAATAAAACCCTAAAAATCCCTGAAAAAACCCAAAAAATCCTGGAAAAGTCCCCAAAAAACCCTAAAAATCCCTGGAAAAAGAACCCAAAAAATTCTTCAAAAACCCCAAAAAATCCTGAAAAAAACCCCAAAAAATCCTGAAAAAAACCCCAAAAAATCCTGAAAAAACCCAAAAAAATCCCAGAAAAACCCCAAAAATCTCTGAAAAACACCCAAAAAAATCCTGGAAAAAACCCAATAAACCCCTGAAAAAACCCAAAAAAAACCCCAAAAATCCCCAAAAAATCTTGGAAGAATCCCAAAAAATCCTGGAAAAATCCCGAAAAAACCCTAAAAATCCCTGGAAAAAGAACCCAAAAAATTCTTCAAAAAACCCCAAAAAAATCCTGGAAAAATCCCAAAAAATCCTTAAAAAAACCCAAAAAATCCTGGAAAAATCCCAAAAAATTCTGGAAAAACCCCAAAAAATCCTTTAAAAACCCAAAAAATCCTGGAAAAATCCCAAAAAATTCCGGAAAGAAACCCCAAACCCCCCAAATCCCTTCCCCCATCCCCCAGTGCCGGTGTTCCCCGGAACATTCCGGAACATTCCGGAACATTCCCGCAGTTACTACGACTCTCCCATCGCCACGCTGGATTTCTCCTCGCTGTACCCGTCCATCATGATCGCCCACAACCTCTGCTACAGCACCCTGCTGCCACCCAGCAGCGCCCAGCGCCTCGGGTGGGTACTGGGATGGACTGGGAGATACTGGGAGATACTGGGAATGGGAACTGGGGTCACTGGGAGCCACTGGGAGCACTGGGAATGGGACTGGGAGCACTGGGAACCCGTCCATCATGATCGCCCACAACCTCTGCTACAGCACCCTGCTGGCACCCAGCAGCGCCCAGCGCCTCGGGTGGGTACTGGGAGCACTGGGAGATACTGGGAGATACTGGGAATGGGAACTGGGGTCACTGGGAGCCACTGGGAGCACTGGGAATGGGAATGGGAGCACTGGGAATGGGAATGGGAGCACTGGGAATGGGGCTGGGAGCACTGGAATGGCACTGGGAGCACTGGGAATGGGAACTGGGGTCACTGGGAGCACTGGGAGCCACTGGGAGCACTGGGAATGGGACTGGGAGCGCTGGAATGGCACTGGGAGCACTGGGAATGGCACTGGGAGCACTGGGAATGGCACTGGGAGCACTGGGAATGGGACTGGGAGCACTGGGAATGGCACTGGGAGCACTGGGAATGGCACTGGGAGCACTGGGAATGGGACTGGGAGCACTGGGAATGGGACTGGGAGCACTGGGAATGGCACTGGGAGCACTGGGAATGGCACTGGGAGCACTGGGAATGGGGCTGGGAGCACTGGGAGCACTGGGAATGGGACTGGGAGCACTGGGAATGGGGCTGGGAGCACTGGGAGCACTGGGAATGGCACTGGGAGCACTGGGAATGGGACTGGTAGCACTGGGAATGGCACTGGGAGCACTGGGAATGGGGCTGGGAGCACTGGGAGCACTGGGAATGGCACTGGGAGCACTGGGAATGGGACTGGGAGCACTGGGAATGGCACTGGGAGCACTGGGAATGGCACTGGGAGCACTGGGAATGGCACTGGTAGCACTGGGAATGGCACTGGGAGCACTGGGAATGGGACTGGGAGCACTGGGAATGGGAATGGGAGCACTGGGAGCACTGGGAATGGGACTGGGAGCACTGGGAATGGGACTGGGAGCACTGGGAATGGCACTGGGAGCACTGGGAATGGGACTGGGAGCACTGGGAGCACTGGGAATGGGACTGGGAGCACTGGGAGCACTGGGAATGGGACTGGGAGCACTGGGAACACTGGGAATGGGAGCACTGGGAGCACTGGGAATGGGACTGGGAGCACTGGAAGCACTGGGAATGGGACTGGGAACACTGGGAATGGGACTGAGAATGGGACTGGGAGCACTGGGAATGGGACTGGGAGCACTGGAAGCACTGGGAATGGGACTGGGAACACTGGGAATGGGACTGAGAATGGGACTGGGAGCACTGGGAATGGGACTGGGAGCACTGGGAGCACTGGGAATGGGACTGGGAGCACTGGGAATGGGACTGGGACCCACTGGGAGCACTGGGAATGGGACTGGGAGCACTGGGAATGGGACTGAGAATGGGACTGGGAGCACTGGGAATGGGACTGGGAGCACTGGGAGCACTGGGAATGGGACTGGGAACACTGGGAATGGGACTGGGACCCACTGGGAGTACTGGGAATGGGACTGGGAGCACTGGGAACACTGGGAATGGGACTGGTCAGCACTGGGAAGGACTGGGAACACTGGGAGTGGAACTGGGATCACTGGGACCCACTGGGAATGGGACTGGGAGCACTGGGAGCGCTGGTTTGGGCTGGTTTACACTGGTTTATACTGGTTTACATTGGTTTACACTGGTTTATACTGGTCTGCATTGGTTTATACTGGTCTGTACTGGTCTATACTGGTCCGTACTGGTCTGAACTGGTTTTTACTGGTCCATACTGGTGTGTGGCGCAGGCTGGGCCCCGAGGATTTCATCCGGACGCCGACGGGGCAGCTCTTCGTGACCCCCAGGGTGCGGAGCGGGGTCCTGCCCCGGGTGCTGCAGGGGCTGCTGGCTGCCAGGAGCAGGTTACTGGTTTATACTGGTTTATACTGGGATTGGGAGCGGGGTCCTGCCCCGGGTGCTGCAGGGGCTGCTGGCTGCCAGGAGCAGGTTACTGGTTTATACTGGTTTATACTGGGATTGGGAGCGGGGTCCTGCCCCGGGTGCTGCAGGGACTGCTGGCTGCCAGGAGCAGGTTACTGGTTTATACTGGTTTATACTGGGATTGGGAGCGGGGTCCTGCAGGGACTGCTGGCTGCCAGGAGCAGGTTACTGGTTTATACTGGTTTATACTGGTTTCTACTGGGATTGGGAGCGGGGTCCTGCCCCGGGTGCTGCAGGGGCTGCTGGCTGCCAGGAGCAGGTTACTGGTTTATACTGGTTTCTACTGGGATTGGGAGCGGGGTCCTGCCCCGGGTGCTGCAGGGACTGCTGGCTGCCAGGAGCAGGTTACTGGTTTATACTGGTTTATACTGGTTTCTACTGGGATTGGGAGCGGGGTCCTGCCCCGGGTGCTGCAGGGGCTGCTGGCTGCCAGGAGCAGGTTACTGGTTTATACTGGTTTATACTGGTTTATACTGGGATTGGGAGTGGGGTCCTGCCCCGGGTGCTGCAGGGACTGCTGGCTGCCAGGAGCAGGTTACTGGTTTATACTGGTTTCTACTGGGAATAGGAGCGGGGTGCTGCAGGGACTGCTGGCTGCCAGGAGCAGGTTACTGGTTTATACTGGTTTATACTGGGATTGGGAGCGGGGTCCTGCCCCGGGTGCTGCAGGGGCTGCTGGCTGCCAGGAGCAGGTTACTGGTTTATACTGGTTTATACTGGTTTCTACTGGGAATGGGAGCGGGGTGCTGCAGGGACTGCTGGCTGCCAGGAGCAGGTTACTGGTTTATACTGGTTTATACTGGGATTGGGAGCGGGGTCCTGCCCCGGGTGCTGCAGGGGCTGCTGGCTGCCAGGAGCAGGTTACTGGTTTATACTGGTTTATACTGGGATTGGGAGCGGGGTCCTGCCCCGGGTGCTGCAGGGGCTGCTGGCTGCCAGGAGCAGGTTACTGGTTTATACTGGTTTATACTGGGATTGGGAGCAGGGTCCTGCCCCAGGTGCTGCAGGGACTGCTGGCTGCCAGGAGCAGGTTACTGGTTTATACTGGTTTATACTGGTTTCTACTGGGATTGGGAGCGGGGTCCTGCCCCGGGTGCTGCAGGGACTGCTGGCTGCCAGGAGCAGGTTACTGGTTTATACTGGTTTATACTGGTTTATACTGGGATTGGGAGCGGGGTCCTGCCCTGGGTGCTGCAGGGACTGCTGGCTGCCAGGAGCAGGTTACTGGTTTATACTGGTTTATACTGGGATTGGGAGCGGGGTCCTGCCCCGGGTGCTGCAGGGGCTGCTGGCTGCCAGGAGCAGGTTACTGGTTTATACTGGTTTATACTGGGATTGGGAGCGGGGTCCTGCCCCGGGTGCTGCAGGGACTGCTGGCTGCCAGGAGCAGGTTACTGGTTTATACTGGTTTATACTGGTTTATACTGGGATTGGGAGCGGGGTCCTGCCCTGGGTGCTGCAGGGACTGCTGGCTGCCAGGAGCAGGTTACTGGTTTATACTGGTTTATACTGGGATTGGGAGCGGGGTCCTGCCCCGGGTGCTGCAGGGACTGCTGGCTGCCAGGAGCAGGTTACTGGTTTATACTGGTTTATACTGGTTTATACTGGGATTGGGAGCGGGGTCCTGCCCCGGGTGCTGCAGGGACTGCTGGCTGCCAGGAGCAGGTTACTGGTTTATACTGGTTTATACTGGTTTATACTGGGATTGGGAGCGGGGTCCTGCCCCGGGTGCTGCAGGGACTGCTGGCTGCCAGGAGCAGGTTACTGGTTTATACTGGTTTATACTGGTTTATACTGGGATTGGGAGCGGGGTCCTGCCCCGGGTGCTGCAGGGACTGCTGGCTGCCAGGAGCAGGTTACTGGTTTATACTGGTTTATACTGGTTTATACTGGGATTGGGAGCGGGGTCCTGCCCCGGGTGCTGCAGGGACTGCTGGCTGCCAGGAGCAGGTTACTGGTTTATACTGGGAATACTGGGAATACTGGGAATACTGGGACTGGGAATAACGGGAATATTAAGAATATCAGGATTGGGATTACTGGGAATACTGGGAATACTGGGATGGGGAATTCTGGGATTACTGGGAATACTGGGAATACTGGGATTGGGAATACTGGGAATACTGGGAATACTGGGATTGGGAATACTGGGAATACTGGGAATACTGGGATTTTGGGGATTTTGGGGATTTTTTGAGGATTTTGGTGATTTTTGTGTGGATTTTTAGGATTTTTGTGAGGATTTTTGGGATTTGAGGATTTTTGTGGGGATTTGGGGGATTTTTTGAGGATTTTTGGGATTTTTTTGAGGATTTTGGGGATTTTTGTGAGGATTTTGGGGATTTTTTGAGGATTTTTGGGGATTTTTTGGGGATTTTTGTGGGGATTTTTGTGGGAATTTTGGGATTTTTGTGGGAATTTTGGATTCCAGCTGTTCCCAGCTGTTCCCAGGTGTGTCCAGGTGTGTCCAGGTGTGTCCAGGTGTTCTCACCTGAGGTTCCCTGCAGGGTGAAGGTGGCTCTGGCCCAGGAGCAGGACCCAAGAGGGGGAATTTGGGTGAAATTTTGGGATTTTTAGGATTTTTGCAGGGATTTTGGGATTTTTGTGGGAATTTTGGATCCCAGCTGTTCCCAGGTGTTCCCAGGTGTGTCCAGGTGTTCTCACCTGCCGTCCCTGCAGGGTGAAGGCGGCTCTGGCCCAGGAGCAGGACCCGAGAGAGGGAATTTGGGTGAAATTTTGGGATTTTTAGGATTTTTGTGAGGATTTTTGGGATTTTTGCAGGGATTTTGGGATTTTTGTGGGAATTTTGGATCCCAGCTGTTCCCAGCTGTTCCCAGCTGTTCCCAGCTGTTCCCAGCTGTTCCCAGGTGTGTCCAGGTGTGTCCAGGTGTGTCCAGGTGTTCTCACCTGCCGTCCCCGCAGGGTGAAGGCGGCTCTGGCCCAGGAGCAGGACCCCGAGCAGGGGAATTTGGGTGAAATTTTGGGATTTTGGGGATTTCTGTGCGGATTTTTGTGGGAATTTTGGATCCCAGCTGTTCCCAGCTGTTCCCAGCTGTTCCCAGGTGTGTCCAGGTGTTCTCACCTGCCATCCCCACAGGGTGAAGGCGGCTCTGGCCCAGGAGCAGGACCCTGAGAGGGGGATTTGGGTGAATTTATGGGATTTTGGGGATTTCTGTGCGGATTTTTGTGGGAATTTTGGGATTTTTGTGGGAATTTTGGATCCCAGCTGTTCCCAGCTGTTCCCAGGTGTGTCCAGGTGTTCTCACCTGCCGTCCCCACAGGGTGAAGGTGGCTCTGGCCCAGGAACAGGACCCCGAGCGCCGGCAGGTGCTGGACGGGCGGCAGCTCGCGCTCAAGGTCAGCGCAAATTCCGTCTACGGATTCACCGGAGCGCAGGCGGGAAAACTGCCCTGCCTGGAGATATCACAGGTGAGACACACCTGGGGACAGGTGAGACACACCTGGGGACAGGTGAGACACACCTGGGGACACCTGGGGACACCTGGGGACAGGTGAGACACACCTGGGGACACCTGGGGACAGGTGAGACACACCTGGGGACACCTGGGGACACCTGGGGACAGGTGAGACACACCTGGGGACACCTGGGATAGACACTGACACACCTGGGGACACCTGGGGACACCTGGGGACACCTGGGATAGACACTGACACACCTGGGGACAGGTAAAACACACCTGGGGACACCTGGGGACAGGCGGGAAAACTGCCCTGCCTGGAGATATCACAGGTGAGACACACCTGGGGACAGGTAAAACACACCTGGGGACACCTGGGGACACCTGGGGACAGGCGGGAAAACTGCCCTGCCTGGAGATATCACAGGTGAGACACACCTGGGGACACCTGGGGACACCTGGGGACAGGGACACACCGGAGCGCAGGCGGGAAAACTGCCCTGCCTGGAGATATCGCAGGTGAGACACACCTGGGGACACCTGGGGACAGGTGAGACACCTGGGGACACCTGGGGACACCTGGGGACAGGTGAGACACCTGGGGACACCTGGGGACACCTGGGGACACCTGGGGACACCTGGGATAGACACTGACACACCTGGGGACACACCTGGGGACACACCTGGGGACACCTGGGGACACCTGAGATAGACACTGACACACCTGGGGACACCTGGGGACAGGCGGGAAAACTGCCCTGCCTGGAGATATCACAGGTGAGACACACCTGGGGACAGGTAAAACACACCTGGGGACACCTGGGGACACCTGGGGACACCTGGGGACACCTGGGGACACCTGGGATAGACACTGACACACCTGGGGACACCTGGGGACACACCTGGGGACACCTGGGGACACCTGGGATAGACACTGACACACCTGGGGACAGGTGAACCACACCTGGGGACACCTGGGGACAGGCGGGAAAACTGCCCTGCCTGGAGATATCACAGGTGAGACACACCTGGGGACACCTGAAATACACCTGGGGACACCTGGGGACAGGTGAGACACCTGGGGACACCTGGGGACACCTGGGGACAGGTGAGACACACCTGGGGACACCTGGGACACACCTGGGGACACACCTGGGGACACCTGGGACACACCTGGGGACACCTGGGACACCTGGGATAGACACTGACACACCTGGGGACAGGTGAGACACACCTGGGGACAGGTGAGCCTCACCTGAACCTCACCTGAGCCTCACCTGTGCTCACCTGTGTCCCTCAGAGCGTGACCGGCTTCGGGCGCCAGATGATCGAGAAGACGAAGCAGCTGGTGGAGAACAAATACCCAGATGTGCAGGTGACACACCTGGGGACACCTGGGGACACACCTGGGACACCTGGGGACACACCTGAGACACCTGGGGACACCTGGGGACACCAAAAACACACCTGGGGACACACCTGGGGACACCTGGACACACCTGGGGACAGCAAAAATACACCTGGGGACACCTGGACACACCTGGGGACACCTGGGGACACCTGGGGACAGGTGACACACCTGGGACACCTGGGGACAGGTGACACACCTGGGACACCTGGGGACAGGTGACACACCTGAGACACCTGGGACACCTGGGGACAGCAAAAATACACCTGGGGGGACACCTGGGGACAGGTGACACACCTGGGGACACCTGGGGACACACCTGGGGACACACCTGGGGACAGGTGACACACCTGGGGACACCTGGGGACACACCTGGGGACACACCTGGGGACAGGTGACACACCTGGGGACACCTGGGGACAGCAAAAATACACCTAGGATACCTGGGAACAGGTGACACACCTGGGGACACACCTGGGGACACACCTGGGGACACCTGGGGACACCAAAAACACACCTGGGGACACCTGGACACACCTGGGGACACCTGGGGACACCAAAAACACACCTGGGGACACCTGGGGACACCAAAAACACACCTGGGGACACCTGGGGACACACCTGGACACACCTGGGGATACCTGGGACACACCTGGGGACAGGTGACACACCTGGTGACACTTGAAATACACCTGGGGACACCTGGGGACACAAAAATACACCTGGGACACACCTGGGACACCTGGGGACACCTGAGCACACCTGGGGACACCTGGGACACACCTGGGGACACCTGGGGACACCTGGGACACACCTGGGGACACCTGGGACACCTGGGACACACCTGGGGACACTCAGGCAATTTTCAATGGGGATTTTGGGGCAGTTTTGGGGTTTTTTGGGTTTCTGATCCCAAATTTCGAATTCCTGATCCCAAATTTTGGGTCCCTGATCCCGAATTTGGGGTCCCCAGGTGTTGTACGGGGACACGGACTCGGTGATGTCACCTGGGGGCAGTTTTGGGGTATTTTAATGGGATTTTGGGGTATTTTAATGGGATTTTGGGATATTTCAATGAGGTTTTGGGGTATTTCAGTGAGGTTTTGGGGTATTTTAACGAAGTTTTGGGGTTTTTGGGGTGGTTTTTGGGGTTTTTTGGGGTCCCCAGGTGGTGTACGGGGACACGGACTCGGTGATGTCACCTGGGGGGAGTTTTGGGGTATTTTAATGAGGTTTTGGGGTATTTTAATGGGATTTTGGGATATTTCAGTGAGGTTTTGGGGTATTTTAATGAGATTTTGGGGTTTTTGGGGTGGTTTTTGGGGTTTTTTGGGGTCCCCAGGTGTTGTACGGGGACACGGACTCGGTGATGTCACCTGGGGGGAGTTTTGGGGTATTTTAATGAGGTTTTGGGGTATTTTAACGAGGTTTTGGGGTATTTCCATGAGATTTTGGGGTTTTTGGGGTGGTTTTTGGTGTTTTTGGGGCTTTTTTTGGGGTTTTTTGGGGTCCTGATCCCGAATTTTGGGGTCCCCAGGTGTTGTACGGGGACACGGACTCGGTGATGTCACCTGGGGGGAGTTTTGGGCTGTTTCCATGAGGTTTTGGGGTATTTTAATGAGATTTTAGGGTTTTTCAGTGAGATTTTTGGGTTTTTCAGTGAGATTTTGGGGTATTTTAACGAGATTTTGGGATATTTCCATGAGATTTTGGGGTTTTTGGGGCGGTTTTTGGGGTTTTTGGGGCAGTTTTTGGGGTTTTTTGGGGTCCTGATGCCGAATTTGGGGTCCCCAGGTGGTGTACGGGGACACAGACTCGGTGATGTCACCTGGGGGGAGTTTTGGGGTATTTTAATGAGGTTTTGGGGTATTTTAATGAGGTTTTGGGGTTTTTGGGGCAGTTTTTGGGGTTTTTTGGGGTCCTGATCCCGAATTTTGGGGTCCCCAGGTGGTGTACGGGGACACAGACTCGGTGATGTGCCGCCTGAGCGTGGCCTCGGTGGCCGAGGCGGCCGCGCTCGGACGTGAAGTGGCCACCTGGGTGTCCGGCCACTTCCCCTCCCCCATCCGGCTGGAGTTCGAGAAGGTGGGACCCAAAATTTGGGGTGGGGGTCCCAAAATTGGGGTGGGAGGGGCTCAAAATTGGGGTGGGGGGACCCAAAATTGGGGTGGGGGGACACAAAATTTGGGGGGGAGGGGCCAAAATTTGGGGGGAGGAGCCAAAATTTGGGGTGGGGGGACCCAAAATTGGGGTGAGGGAGAATTTGGGTTTTTTTGGGGGAAATAATAGAGAAAAAAAAAGGTTAAAAATGGGTGGAAAATGGGGGAAAAAATGGGAATAAAAAGAGTTGAAAAATGGGGGAAAATGGGGAAAAATTGCTAAAAAAATAAGGAAAAAATGGGGGGAAAAATGGGGAAAAAAATTAAGAATAAATGGGGAAAAGTGGCTAAAAAATGGAGGAAAAAATGGGGAAAAAAACCTTAAAAAATGGGGAAAAAAGCTAAAAAGATGGGGGAAAATGGGTAAAAAATTAAGAGAAAGTGGGGAAAAGTTGCTAAAAAATAGGGAAAAAATGGGAAAAAAAGCTGAAAAAATGGGGAAAAAATTAAGAAAACAATGGGGGGAAATGGGGAAAAATTAAGAAAAAAAATAAGAAAAAATTGGTAAAAAATGGGAAAAAATGGGGAAAATTGCTAAAAAAATGGTGGAAAATGGGAAAAAAGACTAAAAAAAATGGGAAAAAATGGGTAAAAAATAAGGGAAATATGGGGAAAAAAGTCTTAAAAAATGGGGAAAAAAGCCTTAAAAAATGGGCAAAAAAAGCTTAAAAAATGGGAAAAAATGCTAAAAAAATGGGAAAAAATGGGAAAAAAGGCTAAAAAATGGGAAAAATGGCTAAAAAATAGGAATAAAAAGCAAAAAAAATGGGGGCAAAAATAGGGGAAAATGGGGAAAATTTAAGAAAAAATTGCTAAAAAATGGGAAAAAAGGCTGAAAAATGGGGAAAAATGGGTAAAAAATGGGAATAAAAAGCTAAAAAAATGGCTAAAAAAAATGGGGAAAAATTAAGAAAAAATTGCTAAAAAATGGGAAAAAAGGCTAAAAAAATTGGAAAAAATGGGTAAAAATAGGGAAAAAAATGGGGAAAAAAAATTTAAAAAATGGGGAAAAAATGCTTAAAAAATGGGAAAAAGTGGGGAAAAAATGGGAAAAAAATGGGAAAAAATGGCTAAAAAATGGGAAGAAAAAGCCAAAAAAATGGAAACAAAAATGGGGAAAAATTAAGGAAAAATTGCTAAAAAATGGGAAAAAAGGCTGAAAAAATGGGGAAAAATGGGTAAAAATAGGGAAACAATGGGGAAAAAAACCTTAAAAAATGGGGGAAAAAATCTTTAAAAATGGGAAAAAATGCTAAAAAAAATGGGAAAAAATGGCTAAAAATTGGGGAAAAAATCTAAAAAACTGGTAAAAAGTGGGAATAAAAAGCTGGAAACGGCAGGGAAGAGGTGAAATGGGATTGAGGGCAGGGGGTGACGCTGTGACACCTGGCCAGGTGTACCTGCCCTACCTCCTGATCAGCAAGAAACGCTACGCCGGGCTCTGCTTCGCCGGCAGCGCCGAGCCCCGGCTGGACTGCAAAGGGCTGGAGGCCGTCAGGAGGGACAACTGTCCCCTGGCTGCCAACCTGGTGACAGCCTGTCTGCGCAGGATCCTGCTGCACAGGTGAGTTCCAACAAAAAAACCAGGAAAAATGAGGAGAAACGGTGAAAAAACGGGAAAAAACGGTGAAAAAATGGTGAAAAACGGTGAAAAAATGACGAGAAACGGGCAAAAAACGACTGAGAAATGGGGAAAAATGGGGAAATGGCCCCAAAATGAGAGGGTTTTACCCTGAGGGATGTCCTGGCTGTGCAGGATCCTGCTGCACAGGTGAGGAATGGGGGAAAAATGGGAAAAATGGGGTAAAATGGTGAAAAAATGGTGAAAAACGGTGAAAAAATGGCTGAGAAATGGGGAAAATGGTTAAAAATGGGGAAATGGCCCCAAAATGAGAGGGTTTTACCCTGAGTGATGGCCTGGCTGTGCAGGATCCTGCTGTACAGGTGAGGAATGGGGGAAAAATGGGGAAAAACGGGAAAAAACGGTGAAAAAATGGTGAAAAATGGTTAAAAAATGGTGAAAAATGGTTAAAAATGGTGAAAAATGGTTGAAAATGGTTAAAAATGGGGAAATGGCCCCAAAATGAGAAGGTTTTACCCTGAGTGATGGCCTGGCTGAGCAGGATCCTGCTGCACAGGTGAGGAATGGGGGAAAAATGGGGAAAAACGGGAAAAAACGGGAAAAAACGGTGAAAAAACGACGAAAAACGGGCAAAAAATGGCTAAAAACTGAGAAATGGTGAAAAAATTGCAAAAAACGGTGAAAAAACAGCAAAAAAACTGCAAAAAAATGGGGGAAAATGGGAAAATGGTGAAAAATGGAGAAAAACAACGGAAAAATGGTGAAAAAATGGTGAAAAAATGGCAAAAAATGAGGAAAAAATGGGAAAATGGTGAAAATTGGAGAAAAACAATGAAAAAATGGTGAAAAAATGGGGAAAAAAAAGGGAAAAAAATGGGAAATAAAAGGGAAAAAATCAGGCCAGGTTCAGCCCCTGAGGAAGCCGAGTTTGGGGTGAATTTGGGTGATTTTGGGGCAGGTTTTGGGGTGATTTTGGGGTGATTTTGGGGCAGTTTTTGGGGTGATTTTGGGGTGATTTTGGGGCAGTTTTGGTGCAGTTTTTGGGGTGATTTTGGGGCAGTTTTGGGGCAGTTTTTGGGGTGATTTTGGGTGATTTTGGGGTGATTTTGGGGCAGTTTTTGGGGTGATTTTGGGGCAGTTTTTGGGGTGATTTTGGCTGATTTTGGGTCAGTTTTGAGTCAGCTTTGGTGCAGTTTTTGGGGCAGTTTTTGGGGCAGTTCTGGGGCAGTTTTTGAGGTGATTTTTGGGGCAGTTTTGAGGTGATTTTGGGGCAGTTTTTGGGGTGATTTTGAGTGATTTTGGGGTGATTTTGGTGCAGTTTTTGGGGCAGTTTTGGTGCAGTTTTTGAGGTGATTTTGGGGTGATTTAGGGTCAGTTTTGGTGCAGTTTTTTGGGTGATTTTGGTGCAATTTTTGCAGCAGTTTTTGGGTGATTTTGGGGTGATTTTGGAGCCGGTTTTAGGGCAGTTTTTGGGGTGATTTTGGGTTGATTTTGGTGCAGTTTTTGGGTGATTTTGGGCTGATTTTGGGGCAGTTTTTGGGGTGATTTTGGGTTGATTTTGGTGCAGTTTTTGGCTGATTTTGGGGTGATTTTGGCTGATTTTGGGTCTCTATCCCCAGGGATCCCATGGGTGCCGTGGCTCACGCCCAGGAGGTGATTTTGGGGTGATTTTGGTGCCGTTTTTAGGGTGATTTTGGTGCAGTTTTTGCAGCAGTTTTTGGCTGATTTTGAGGTGATTTTGGGGTGATTTTGGGCTGATTTTGGTGCAGTTTTTGGTGCAGTTTTTGGGTTGGTTTTGGGTTGATTTTGGTGCAGTTTTTGGCTGATTTTGGGGTGATTTTGGCTGATTTTGGGTCTGTATCCCCAGGGATCCCATGGGTGCCGTGGCTCACGCCCAGGAGGTGATCTCAGACCTGCTCTGTAACCGCATCGACATCTCCCAGCTCGTCATCACCAAGGAGCTGACGCGCGCCGCCAGCGCCTACAGCGCCCCACAGGCTCACGTGGCTCTGGCTGAGAGGTGAGGGGGCAGAAAATGGGGTGAAAACAGGCAAAAATGGGAAAAAACGGGAAAAAAATACACAGAAAGGGGAAAAAACGGGAAAAAACGGGAAAAAAATACACAGAAAGGGGAAAAAACTGCACAGAAATGGGGAAAAAATAGACAGAAATGGGAAAAAATCACTGGCAGCGCCTCCAGCGCCCCACAGGCTCACGTGGCACTGGCTGAGAGGTGAGGGGGCAGAAAATGGGGTGAAAACACCCAGAAATGGGAAAAAATGGGGAAAAATGGGAAAAAAATACATGGAAATGGAAAAAAACGGGAAAAAAATACACCAAAGTGGGAAAAAACTGGTGCCAGCGCCTCCAGCGCTCCTCAGGCACACGTGGCACTGGCTGAGAGGTGAGGGGGCAGAAAATGGGGTGAAAACACCCGGAAATGGGGAAAAAATACACGGAAATGGGAAAAAATGGGAAAAAACTGCACAGAAATGGGGAAAAAACACCCAGAAATGGGGAAAAAATAGACAGAAATGGGGAAAAAATCGCTGGCAGCGCCTCCAGCGCCCCACAGGCTCACGTGGCTCTGGCTGAGAGGTGAGGGGGCAGAAAATGGGGTGAAAACACCCAGAAATGGGAAAAAAATACACAGAAATGGGAAAAAACAGGAAAAAAATACACAGAAATGGGAAAAAACTGCACAGAAATGGGGAATAAAACCGGTGCCAGTGCCTGCAGCGCCCCACAGGCACACGTGGCTCTGGCTGAGAGGTGAGGGGGCAGAAAATGGGGTGAAAACGGGCAAAAATGGGAAAAAATGGGAAAAAACTGCATGGGAATGGGAAAAAAATACACCAAAATGGGAAAAAACGGGAAAAAAATACATGGAAATGGGAATAAAATGGGAAAAAAACCATTGCCAGCGCCTGCAGCGCCCCACAGGCACACGTGGCTCTGGCTGAGAGGTGAGAGGAGAAATTTGGGGTGAAAACACCCGGAAATGGGAAAAAAATACACAGAAATGGGAAAAAACGGGAAAAAACTGCACAGAAATGGGAAAAAACTGCACAGAAATGGGGAAAAAATAGACAGAAATGGGGAATAAAACCGGTGCCAGCACCTGCAGCGCCCCACAGGCTCACGTGGCTCTGGCTGAGAGGTGAGGGGGGAAATTTGGGGTGAAAACACCCAGAAATGGGAAAAAATGGGAAAAAAAATACACAGAAAGGGGAAAAAACGGGAAAAAAATACATGGAAATGGGAATAAAATGGGAAAAAAATCCCTGGCAGCGCCTCCAGCGCCCCACAGGCACACGTGGCACTGGCTGAGAGGTGAGGGGGCAGAAAATGGGGTGAAAACACCCGGAAATGGGAAAAAATGGGAAAAAAATACACAGAAATGGGAAAAAACTGCACAGAAATGGGGAAAAAATAGACAGAAATGGGGAAAAAATCACTGGCAGCGCCTCCAGCGCCCCACAGGCTCACGTGGCTCTGGCTGAGAGGTGAGGGGGCAGAAAATGGGGTGAAAACACCCGGAAATGGGGAAAAAATACACAGAAATGGGAAAAAACGGGAAAAAAATACATGGAAATGGGAAAAAAACACCCAGAAATGGGAAAAAACGGGAAAAAACGGGAAAAAAATACATGGAAATGGGAATAAAATGGGAAAAAAAATCCCTGGCAGCGCCTCCAGCGCTCCTCAGGCTCACGTGGCTCTGGCTGAGAGGTGAGGGGGCAGAAAATGGGGTGAAAACACCCAGAAATGGGAAAAAAATACACAGAAATGGGAAAAAACGGGAAAAAACTGCACAGAAATGGGGAAAAAATAGACAGAAATGGGGAATAAAACCGGTGCCAGCGCCTGCAGCGCCCCACAGGCACACGTGGCTCTGGCTGAGAGGTGAGGGGGCAGAAAATGGGGTGAAAACGGGCAAAAATGGGAAAAAAATACACAGAAATGGGAAAAAATGGGAAAAAAATACACGGAAATGGGGAAAAAAGTCACTGCCAGCGCCTCCAGTGCCCCACAGGCTCACGTGGCTCTGGCTGAGAGGTGAGGGGGCAGAAAATGGGGTGAAAACACCCAGAAATGGGAAAAAAATACACAGAAATGGGAAAAAACGGGAAAAAAATACACGGAAATGGGAAAAAACTGCACAGAAATGGGGAATAAAACCGGTGCCAGCACCTGCAGCGCCCCACAGGCACACGTGGCTCTGGCTGAGAGGTGAGGGGGCAGAAAATGGGGTGAAAACACCCAGAAATGGGAAAAAAATACACAGAAATGGGAAAAAACGGGGAAAAAATACACCAAAATGGGAAAAAACTGCAGAGAAATGGGGAAAAAAGTCCCTGTCAGCGCCTGCAGCGCCCCACAGGCTCACGTGGCTCTGGCTGAGAGGTGAGAGGGGAAATTTGGGGTGAAAACACCCAGAAATGGGAAAAAAATACACAGAAATGGGAAAAAACGGGAAAAAAATACACGGAAATGGGAAAAAACTGCACAGAAATAGGGAAAAATGGGAAAAAAATACATGGAAATGAGTTTTTTTCCCAATTCCAGATGTTTTTTTTCCAAATCCAGCTGTTTTCCCCCCAAATTTCCGTTGTTTTTCCCAATTCCCATCGTTTTTCCCCAATCCCATTGTTTTTTTTCCCAATTCCAGCTGTTTTTTCCCAATTTCCATTGTTTTTTTTCCCAATTCCGGTTGTTATCCCCCCAAATTCCTGTTGTTTTTCCCAAATCCATCTGTTTTTTTCCCAATTCCCATTGTTTTTCCCCCAAATTCCCGTTATTTTTCCCCAATCCATTGTTTTTTTCCCAATTCCCACTGTTTTCCCCCCAAATTCCCATTGTTTTTTTCCCCAATTTTGGTTGTTTTCCCCCCAAATTCCCATCGTTTTCCCCCAAATTCCCATTGTTTTTCCCATTCCCATTGTTTTTTTCCCAATTCCAGCTGTTTTCCCCCCAAATTCCCATTGTTTTTCCCCATTCCCATTGTTATTTTCCCAATTCCCATTGTTTTCCCCCCAAATTCCCATTGTTTTTCCCCATTCCCATTGGTTTTTTTCCCAATTCTGGTTGTTTTTCCCCCAAATTCCCATCGTTTTTCCCAATTCCCATTGTTTTTTTCCCAAATTCCCGTTGTTTTTCCCAATTCCATTGTTTTTTTTCCCAATTCCAGCTGTTTTTTCCTCCAAATCCTGGTTGTTTTTCCCAATTTCTGTTGTTTTTTTCCCATTCCCATTGGTTTTTTTCCCAATTCCAGTTGTTTTCCCCCAAAATTCCCGTTATTTTTCCCCAATTCCTGGTGTTTTCCCCCCAAATTCCCATTATTTTTTTCCCAATTCCATGGTTTTTTCCCCCCAGGCTGCGGCGCAGGGACCCCGGCAGTGCCCCCTCGCTCGGGGACCGCGTCCCCTACGTCATCGTCAGCGGCGCCCGCGGCCAGGCCGCCTACACACGGTCAGAGGTCAGCCAGGGGTCACTCAGGGGTCAAAGGTCATCCTAGGGTCACTGGGGTCACTCAGGGGTCACTCAGGGGTCACTCAGGGGTCACTCAGGGGTCACTCAGGGGTCACTCAGGGGTCACTGTCCCCTACGTCATCGTCAGCGGCGCCCGCGGCCAGGCAGCGTACACACGGTCAGAGGTCAGCCAGGGGTCAAAGGTCATCCTGGGGTCATCCTGGGGTCACTCGGGGCCATTGGGGTCACTCAGGGGTCATTGGGGTCACTCAGGGGTCACTGCCCCCTATGTCATCGTCAGCGGCGCCCGCGGCCAGGCAGCGTACACACGGTCAGAGGTCAGCCAGGGGTCACTCAGGGGTCAGAGGTCATCCTGGGGTCATCCTGGGGTCACTCGGGGTCATTGGGGTCACTCAGGGGTCACTCAGGGGTCACTCAGGGGTCACTGTCCCCTACGTCATCGTCAGCGGCGCCCGCGGCCAGGCCGCCTACACACGGTCAGAGGTCAGCCAGGGGTCAAAGGTCATCCTGGGGTCACTGGGGTCATCCTGGGGTCACTCAGGGGTCACTCAGGGGTCACTCAGGGGTCACTCAGGGGTCACTCAGGGGTCACTGTCCCCCTACGTCATCGTCAGCGGCGCCCGCGGCCAGGCCGCCTACACACGGTCAGAGGTCAGCCAGGGGTCAAAGGTCATCCTGGGGTCACTCAGGGTCATTGGGGTCACTCAGGGGTCACTCAGGGGTCACTGCCCCCTATGTCATCGTCAGCGGCACCCGCGGCCAGGCAGCGTACACACGGTCAGAGGTCAGCCAGGGGTCAAAGGTCATCCTGGGGTCAAAGGTCATCCTGGGGTCATCCTGGGGTCACTCGGGATCATTGGGGTCATCCTGGGGTCACTCAGGGGTCATTTGGGTCACTCAGGGTCACTCAGGGGTCACTGGGGTCACTCAGGGGTCACTCAGGGGTCACTGGGGTCACTCAGGGGTCACTCAGGGGTCAAGGGACACCAAAATCTGGGAGAATTGGGGGAAATTTGGGAATTCCAGGGGGAATTTTGGGGTCCTGGGGTCAAATTTTGGGAATTTTGGGGTCCTGGGGGGGAATTTTGGGTTCCTGGGGTGGAAATTTTGGGAATTTTTGGCTGCTGGGGTGGAATTTTGGGAATTTTGGGTTCCTGGGTTGGAATTTTGGGAATTTGGGGGTCCTGGGGTGGAATTTTGGGAATTTTGGGGTCAAATTTTGGGAATTTTAGGGTCAAATTTGGGGAATTTTGGGTTCCTGTGGTCAAATTTTGGGAATTTGGGGGTCCTGGGTTGGAATTTTGGGAATTTTTGGCTCCTGGGGTGGAATTTTGGGAATTTTGGGGTCAAATTTTGGGAATTTTGGGTTCCTGGGTTGGAATTTTGGGAGTTTTGGATTCCTGGGGTGGGAATTTTGGGAATTTGGGGGTCCTGGGATGGGAATTTTGGGAATTCTGTGCCCCCCAGGGTGGGAAATTTCCCGAATTCCC
Organism: Poecile montanus; assembly: GCA_038429875.1. Taxonomy (NCBI): domain Eukaryota; kingdom Metazoa; phylum Chordata; class Aves; order Passeriformes; family Paridae; genus Poecile; species Poecile montanus. Next base: position 626,796 of record CM076539.1, on the reverse strand, counting down.
CCCCTGACCTGGATTTTTCTGGGAATTCCGACCTTTTTGGGGTTCCTTTTCCCTCCTCCCCGAAATCCCCTGCCCTGAACCCTCCCAAAAACCCCAAAAACTCCCAAATTTTCCCAAATTTTCCCGGATTTTCCCGGATTCAGGACCCGGTGTTCGCCCTGGAGCAGAACCTGCCCATCGACACCCGCTACTACCTGGAGCAGCAGCTGAGCCGGCCCCTGCTGAGGATCTTCGAGCCCATCCTGGGCGAGGGCAGGGCCCAGGCCGTGCTGCTCCGTGAGTATTCCTGGAAAATTCCAGAAATTCCCGGAAATTCCCAAAAAACCGCGTCCAAATCGGGCCAAAAACGGCGAAAATTGAGCGAAAATTGAGCGAAATTCACTCAAATTTCAGCCAAATCCACCCCAAATAGAGTCAAAATTCACAATTTTGTTAAAAGATCCCAAAAGTTCCTGAAAATTCCCAAAATTTCCCAAAAATTCCCAAAAAACCGCGTCCAAATCGGGCCAAAAATGGCGAAAATGGAGCGAAAATGGAGCGAAAATTCACCCCAAATTCACCCAAATTTCACCCAAATCCACCCAAAACTGAATCAAAATTCACATTTTTGTCCAAAATTCCTGAAAGTTCCTGAAAATTCCTGGAATTCCTGAGAATTCCCAAAAAACCGCGTCCAAATCGGGCCAAAAACGGCGAAAATGGAGCGAAAATTGAGTGAAAATCACCCCAAATTCACCCAAATTTCACCCAAATCCACCCAAAATGGAATCAAAATCAACAATTTTATCAAAAATTCCCGAAAGTTCCCAAAAATTCCCGGAATTCCCCAAAATTCCCAAAAAACCGCGTCAAAATCGGGTCAAAAACGGCGAAAATGGAGCGAAAATGGAGCAAAAATGGAGCAAAATTTCACCAAGTTTCACCCAAATCCACCCAAAATGGAATCAAAATCAACATTTTTGTCAAAAGTTCCTGAAAGTTCCTGAAAATTCCTGGAATTCCTGAGAATTCCCAAAAAAATGGATCAAAATCGGATCAAAAATGGTGAAAATGGAGCAAAAATGGGGTGAAATTCACTCAAATTTGCCCAAATTTCACCCAAATCCACCCAAAACGGAATCAAAATTCACATTTTTGTTAAAAATTCCTGAAAATTCCGGGAATTCCAGAAAATTCCCAAAAAACCGCATCAAAATCTGATCAAAAATGGTGAAAACGGAGCAAAAATGGAGAAAAATTGAGGGGAATTTCACCAAATTTCACCAAATTTCACCCAAAACGGAATCAAAATTCACATTTTTGTCAAAAGATCCCAAAAGTTCCTGAAAATTCCCAAAATTTCCCAAAAATTCCCAAAAAACCGCATCCAAATCGGATCAAAAATGGTGAAAATGGAGCAAAAATGGGGTGAAATTTCACCAAAATTCACCCAAATTTCACCCAAATCCACCCAGAATGGAATCAAAATCAACAATTTTGTCAAAAATTCCCAAAAGTTCCTGAAAATTCCCAAAATTTCCCAAAAATTCGCAAAAAACTGCATCCAAATTGGGCCAAAAATGGTGAAAATGGAGCGAAAATGGAGAAAAATGGAGCAAAATTTCACCAAATTTCAGCCAAATCCACCCAAAATGGAATCAAAATCCACAATTTTGTCAAAAATTCCTGAAAATTCCGGGAATTCCAGAAAATTCCCAAAAAACCGCATCAAAATCTGATCAAAAATGGTGAAAATGGTGCAAAAATGGAGAAAAATTGAGGGGAATTTCACCAAAATTCACCAAATTTCACCCAAAACGGAATCAAAATTCACAATTTTGTCAAAAATTCCCGAAAATTCCCAAAATTCCCCAAAAAATTCCCCAAATCCCAGGAAAAATGGAGCAAAATCCACCCCAGATTGGGCCAATTCCTGGATTTTGGGGCAATTTTGGGATTTTTTGGGGAATTTTGGGATTTTTGGGATTCCCAGGAATTCAGGAATTTTTTGGGTGGAATTTTGGGATTTTTGGGGAAAAATTTTGGGATTTTTGCCATCCTGGGATGGATTTTTTTGGGAATTTTGGGGTTTTTGGGATTCCCAGGAATTTTGGGATTTTGGGATGAAATTTTGACATTTTGTGGGGAGGAATTTTGACATTTTTGGGTGGAATTTTGGGATTTTTGGCTTCCTGGGATGGATTTTTTTGGGAATTTTGGGGTTTTTGGGATTCCCAGGAATTTGGGAATTTTTGGGGTGAAATTTGGGGATTTTGGGATGGAAATTTTGGGAGTTTTGGGATGGAATTTTGGGGGAGGGATTTTGGGATTTTGGGGGAAGAATTTTGGGATTTTTTGGGCTGAAATTTGGGGATTTTGGGCTGAAACTTTGGGAATTTTGGGGATGGAATTTCGGGATTTTTGGGCTGGAATTTTGGGATTTTGGGGGAAGAATTTTGGGATTTTTGCCATCCTGGGCTGGATTTTTTTGGGAATTCCGGCGTTTTTGCCACTCCCAAAAATCCGGGAATTTTTGGGACTGGAATTCCGGGATTTTTTTGGGCTGAAATTTGGGGATTTTGGGATGGAAATTTTGGGAGTTTTGGGATCGAATTTCGGGATTTTTGGGTGGGAATTTTGGGGCTTTTTGGGATGAAATTTTGGGGATGGAATTTTGGGATTTTGGGGGGTTTTGGGATGAAATTTCGTGGAGTTTTTTGAGGGAATTTTGAGAGTTTTTGGGGATTTTTGCCATCCTGGGCTGGATTTTTTTGGGAATTCCGGCGTTTTTGCCACTCCCAAAAACCCGGGAATTTTTGGGGCTGGGAATTTGGGGATTTTTTGGGCTGAAATTTGGGGATTTTGGGATGGAAATTTTGGGAGTTTTGGGATGGAATTTTGAGAGTTTTGGGATAAGATTTTGGGATTTTTGGGCTGAAACTTTGGGAATTTTGGGATGGAAATTTTTGGGATGGAATTTTAGGATTTTGGGGCGTTTTGGGATGAAATTTCGTGGAGTTTTTTGAGGGAATTTTGAGATTTTTTGGGGATTTTTGGCTTCCTAGGATGGATTTTTTTGGGAATTCCGGCGTTTTTGCCACTCCCAAAAATCCGGGAATTTTTGGGGCTGGAATTCGGGGATTTTTTGGGCTGAAATTTGGGGATTTTGGGATGGAAATTTTGGGAGTTTTGGGTGGGAATTTTGGGATTTTTGCCGTCCTGGGCTGGATTTTTTTGGGAATTCCGGCGTTTTTACCACTCCCAAAAATCCGGGAATTTTTGGGGCTGGAATTTGGGGATTTTTTGGGCTGAAATTTGGGAATTTTGGGATGGAAATTTTGGGAGTTTTGGGTTAAGATTTTGGGATTTTTGGGTGGGAATTTTGGGACTTTTTGGGATGAAATTTTGACATTTTGGGGAAGAATTTTGGGATTTTGGGTGGAATTTTGGGATTTTTGCCATCCTGGGCTGGATTTTTTTGGGAATTCTGGGGTTTTTGTAACTCCCAGGAATTTGGGGATTTTTCAGGCTGAAATTTCAGGATTTTTTGGGCTGAAATTTGGGAATTTTGGGATCAAATTTTGACATTTTGGGTGGGAATTTTGGGACTTTTTGGGATGAAATTTTGGGATTTTTGGGGTTTTTGCGACTCCCAGGAACTCGGGGATTTTTCAGGATGAAATTTTGGGATTTTTTTGGGTTGAAATTTGGGGATTTGGGGATGGAAATTTTGGGAGTTTTGGGATGGAATTTTGGGGATGGAATTTCGGGATTTTTGGGATGAAATTTTGGGATTTTGGGGAAGAATTTTGGGATTTTTGCCATCCTGGGCTGGATTTTTTTGGGAATTCCGGCATTTTTGCCACTCCCAGGAATTTGGGGATTTTTCGGGCTGAAATTTCAGGATTTTTTGGGCTGAAATTTGGGAATTTTGGGATGGAAATTTTTGGGATGGAATTTTAGGATTTTGGGGCGTTTTGGGATGAAATTTCGTGGAGTTTTTTGAGGGAATTTTGAGATTTTTTGGGGATTTTTGCCATCCTGGGCTGGATTTTTTTGGGAATTCCGGGGTTTTTGCCACTCCCAAAAATCCGGGAATTTTTGGGGCTGAAATTCCAGGATTTTTTGGGCTGAAATTTGGGAATTTTGGGATGGAAATTTTGGGAGTTTTGGGATGGAATTTTGGGATTTTTGGGTGGGAATTTTGGGGGGTTTTGGGATGAAATTTTGGGATTTTGGGGGAAGAATTTTGGGATTTTTGGCTTCCTGGGATGGATTTTTTTGGGAATTCCGGTGTTTTTAGGACTCCCAGGAATTTGGGAATTTTTGGGCTGGAATTTCGTGATTTTTGGGCTGGAATTTTGGGATTTTTGGGGTTTTGGGGATGGAATTTTGACATTTTGGGGAAGAATTTTCAGATTTTTGCCATCCTGGGCTGAATTTTTTTGGGAATTCCGGGGTTTTTGCCACTCCCAAAAATCTGGGAATTTTTGGGGCTGGAATCCCAGGATTTTTTGGGCTGAAATTTGGGGATTTTGGGAATTCTCTGCCCCCACAGAGGGGGAGCACACGCGCTGCAAGACCCTCCTGACCTCCAAATCCGGGGGGCTCTCGGCCTTCACCTCCAAACGCAGCAGCTGCGTCGGCTGCCGGGCCCTCCTGCCCCACCACGGTGAGTCCCCAGCCCTAATTAATTAATTAACCACTAATTAATCCCTAATTAACCCCCCCCAGGCCGGAATGGAACCGCCCAGGCAAAAAAATCCGGCTCCAAAAGGGCCAAAATCGGCCAAAAACGCCCCAAAAATGGGGAGGGGGTGGGGTTTAATTAGAGATTGCTCCCACTAATTAATGAGGGTGGTGGTAATTAATGAGTTCTGCTGGAAATTAATAAGCCCAGCCTGTAATTAATACAGAAATTTGATTTTTATCACGAAAAAAATGGGGTTTTGGAGCCCCAAAATCCTCAAAATTCCGGGGATTCCTCCCAAAAATTGGGATCAGAGACCCCCAAATCCCCTCAATTAAAGCCCCCTCCCCTAATTAATGAAACTAATGCTAATTAATGATCTCAAACCCAATTAATATCCCAAAACTAAATCAGAAATTTGCTTTTTATCCCAAAAAATGGAGTTTTGGAGCCCCAAAATCCTCAAAATTCCGGGGATTCCTCCCAAAAATTTGGGGTTGGAGACCCCAAATCCCCTCAATTAAAGCCCCCTCCCCTAATTAATGAGATTATTGCTAATTAATGACCCCAAACCCCAAATTAATGACCCCAAACCCAATTAATATCCCAAAATTAAATGAGAAATTTGCTTTTTATCACAAAAAAATGGGGTTGGAGACCCCCAAAATCCTCAATTAAAGCCCCCTCCCCTCATTAATGAGATTAACGCTAATTAATGACCTCAAACCCAATTAATATCCCAAAATTAAATCACAAATTCGCTTTTTATCCCAAAAAATGGAGTTTTGGAGACCCAAAATCCTCAAAATTCAGGGGATTCCTCCCAAAAATTGGGATCAGAGACCCCAAATCCCCTCAATTAAAGCCCCCTCCCCTAATTAATGAGATTAATGCTAATTAATGACCCCAAACCCCAAATTAATGACCCCAAACCCAATTAATATCCCAAAATTAAATCAGAAATTCGTTTTTTATCCCAAAAAAATGGGATCAGAGACCCCCAAAATCCTCAATTAAATCCCCCTCCCCTCATTAACGAGATTAATGCTAATTAATGACCTCAAACCCAATTAATATCCCAAAATTAAATCAGAAATTCGTTTTTTATCCCAAAAAATGGAGTTTTGGAGCCCCAAAATCCTCAAAATTCCGGGGATTCCTCCCAAAAATTTGGGGTTGGAGACCCCAAATCCCCTCAATTAAAGCCCCCTCCCCTAATTAACGAGATTAATGCTAATTAATGACCCCAAACCTAATTAATGACCCCAAATTAACCCAGAAATTCACTTTTTATCACAAAAAAATGAAGTTTTGGAGCCCCAAAATCCTCAAAATTCAGGGGATTCCTCCCAAAAATTGGGATCAGAGACCCCCAAAATCCCCTCAATTAAAGCCCCCTCCCCTAATTAATGAGATTAACGCTAATTAATGACCTCAAACCCAATTAATATCCCAAAATTAAATCAGGAATTTGCTTTTTATCCCAAAAAAACGGAGTTTTGGAGCCCCAAAATCCTCAAAATTCCGGGGATTCCTCCCAAAAATTTGGGGCTGGAGACCCCAAATCCCCTCAATTAAATCCCCCTCCCCTAATTAATGAGATTAACGCTAATTAATGACCCCAAACCCCAAATTAACCCAAAAATTTGCTTTTTATCCCAAAAAAATGGAGTTTTGGAGCCCCAAAATCCTCAAAATTCAGGGGATTCCTCCCAAAAATTGGGATCAGAGACCCCCAAATCTTCCTAATTAAAGCCCCCTCCCCTAATTAATGAGATTAACGCTAATTAATGACCCCAAACCTAATTAATGACCCCAAATTAACCCAAAAATTTGCTTTTTATCCCAAAAAATGGAGTTTTGGAGCCCCAAAATCCTCAGAATTCCGGGGATTCCTCCCCAAAATCGGAGCCCCAAATTCCCCAAATTCCCCAAAATTCCCCAAATTCCCTCCCCTGGGAAATTCGGGAATTTGATCCCAAAATTTGGGCTCCGGGAGCCCCAAAATTCCCCAAATTCACCCCAAAATCTCCCCCCCAGGAGCCGTTTGTGATTTCTGCCGCCAGAGGGAGTCCGAGCTCTACCAGAAGGAGGTGGGGAGGGAATTCCGGGAATTCTTTGGGAATTTTGGGATATTTGGGAATTTTGGGAATTTTTTGGGATTTTTGGGGAATTTTTGGGATTTTTGGGGATTTTTTGGGGGGATTTTTGTTAATTTTTGGTGAATTTTTGGGGATTTTTTTGGGATTTTGGGGAATTTTTTGTGGATTTTTTGTGGATTTTTGGAGAATTTTTTGGGGGATTTTGGGGGATTTTTTTGGGATTTTGGGGGAATTTCTTGGGAATTTTGGGGGAATTTTTTTTGGAATTTTTGGGGAATTTTTGGGGGGATTTTTGGAGAATTTTGGGGAATTTTTGGGGAATTTTTTGGGGAATTTTTTGGGGATTTTTGGGATTCTTTTGGGAATTTTTGAGGAATTTTGTGGAATTTTTTGGGGAATTTTTGGGGAATTTTGGTATTTTTGGGGGGAATTTTTTGGGATTTTTTGGGGAATTTTTGGGGAATTTTTTGGGGAATTTTTGGGGAATTTTGGGATTTTGGGGGGAATTTTTTTGGGGATTTTTGGGAAATTTTTGAGGAATTTTGGGGAATTTTGGGGGGAATTTTTTAGGAATTTTGGGATTTTTGGGAAATTTTTGGGGGAATTTTTGGGGAATTTTTGGTGATTTTTGGGGAATTTTTGGGGGAATTTTTGGGGGAATTTTTTAGGAATTTTGGGATTTTGGGGGAATTTTTGGGGGAATTTTTGGGGGATTTTTTTGGGAATTTTTGGGGAATTTTTGGGGAATTTTGGGATTTTTGGGGGAATTTTTCGGGATTTTTTGGGGAATTTTTGGGGAATTTTTTTTGGAATTTTGGGGAATTTTGGGGGAATTTTTTGGGGGAATTTTTTGGGGGATTTTTGGGAAATTTTTGAGGAATTTTGTGGAATTTTTGGGGGAATTTTTTGGGAATTTTGGGATTTTTGGGGAATTTTTGGGGGATTTTTTTTGGGAATTTTTGGGGAATTTGGGGGATTTTGGGGAATTTTTGGGGATCTTTGGGATTTTTTGGGAATTTTTTGGGATTTTTGGGAATTTTGGGGGGATTTGGGATCCCAAATTTTGGGATTTTTGGGAGTTTGTTTTGTCCCAAGTTGGATTTTGGGGTTTTTTGGGACCCCAAACCCAAATTTTGGGTCATTTTTGTGTCCCAAACTCAAATTTTGGGGTTTTTTGGGATCCCAAATCCAAATTTTTGGGTTTTTTTGGTTCCAAATCCCAAATTTTGGGGTTTTTTTGGTCCCAAATCCCAAATTTTTGGGGTTTTTTGTGTCCCAAATCCCAAATTTTGGGGTTTTTTGTCTCCCAAATTCAGATTTTGGGGTTTTTCAGGCCCCCAAATTCAGATTTTGGGTTTTTTTTGGTCCCAAATCCCAATTTTGGGTCAATTTTGGGTCATTTTCGTCCCCCCAGGTGTCCCAGGTGTGGCACCAGGGGTTTTTTAGGCACCCAAATTCAGATTTAGGGGTTTTTTTGGTCCCAAATCCCAAATTTTGGGGTTTTTTAGGCCCCCAAATTCAGATTTTGGGGTTTTTTTGGGACCCCAAACCCCAATTTTGGGTTTTTTTTGGTCCCAAACCCCAATTTTGGGTCATTTTGTGCCGTTTTCATCCCCCCAGGTGTCCCAGGTGTGGCACCTCGAGCGCAGCTTCTCCCGCCTCTGGAGCCAGTGCCAGCGCTGCCAGGGCTCCCTGCTCCAGGACGTTCTGTGCACCAGGTGAACCTCCCAAAAAACCCCCAAAATTCCCAAAATCTCCCCAAAAAAAAATTCCCAAAATAAAAAAAATTCCCCGATTTTTTCCTCCCCCTCAGCCGGGACTGCCCCATTTTCTACATGCGCCGCAAAGTGCAGAAGGACCTGGAGGCGCAGCAGGAGCTCCTCAAACGCTTCGGGGTCCCCGACTGGTGACGAATCCCCCCCAAAAAATCCCAAAATCCCAAAAAAAAAATTCCGGGAATCCCCCAAAAAAATAAAAATCCCGGCGTTTTTGGGAGTTTGGATGAATTTTTTATCCCCTCCCCCGCGGTTTTGTATGGGAAATTTAATAAAGGTTTGGTTTTTTGTGGTATTTTTTGTGGCTCGGTGATTTTTGGGGATTTTTTGAACGATTTTTTTGGGGCGTTTTTGGGGTTTTTGGGGATTTTTAATGGGAATTTGGGGTGTGGGGGCGTGGCTTGGTGATTGACACGTCTCTCGACCAATCAGAGCGCGGAACGAGGGCTTTGCCCCGCCTTGTGGGCGTGGCCTAGCGGTGACTCGTGATTGACAGCTTCCCGCCCAATCAGCGCTGTGGGCGTGGATTAACATTGATAGGCGTTTCCGCTGTCCAATGAGGAGGCGGTAACCGGGAAGAGGCGGCCAATGGGAAGGCGCGGGGGGCGCGCGGCGGCCCCGCCCCCGCTATAAAAGGGCGGGGAGCTGGGGGCCGCTCCTCGCGTTCACAAGATGGCGGAGGCGGCCAATTGTATCATGGAGGTGAGCGGGGCTCCGCGGGAAAGCGGCGAAAATGGGGCGAAAAAGGGCGAAATCGGGCAAAAATCCGGCGGGGCTGAGGGAAAAACGGGCCCGGAGAGGCGGGAAATGGGCTCGGAAGCGGCGTGAGGGGGGTGGGGGGGACTCTGAGGGGCCCTCAGGCGAGGGGGGGGGCGGCGCTGAGGGGCCGCTGAGGGGGCCGGGAGGTTTCAATGAGGTTTGGGGGGGGTTTCATGAGGTTTTTGGGGGTTTTAAGGAGGTTTGGGGGTGTTTAAATGAGCTTTGGGGGGGGTTGGTGAGGTTTGGGGGGGCTCTGAGGGGGTTTTAGGGAGGTTTTGGGGTATTTGGGGGTGTTTTGAGGGGGTCTCTGAGGGGATTGGGGGGAGTTTAGTGAGGCCTCAGGGCTTGAATTGGGTCTGGGGGAGGCTTTAGGGAGGTTTTGAGGAGTCTTTGAGGGTCCCGGGGGAGCTTTAATGAGTCTGGGGGCTCCTTTGGGACATTTTTAGGGTCTGGGGGATTTTTTTGGGGGGATTTTTGGGGGGTCCGCGTGACTCGGGAGCCACGTGGAGAGTCCGGACCCCCCCCCCAAAATCCCCAATTTGGGGTGGGGGGAGCGATAGGGGCGGGGCCTGTCGCGATATTGAGGGGGTGTCGTGATCGGGGGGGGACGCAGGAGCTGCTGGACCCCCCCAAAATCGGGGGGCGACCCCTAAATTCGAGCTTGAGACCCCCCCCAAATCCTCCGAGACCCCAAATTTGGGCTCTGGGACCCCCAAAATTTGGGTTTGGAGCCCCCCAAATCCTCCCAAATCCCCCCAAATTTGGGGTCTGATCCCCCTAAATCCCCTCTGGCCCCCCAGGTTTGGGGTCTTGATCACCCCCAGACCCATTTTAGGGACCCCAAATTCCATTTTAGGGACCCCAAACTCCATTTTAGGGACCCCCAGACCCATTTTAGGTTCCCCCCACTCAATTTTGGGGACCCCCAACCCCATTTTTGGCCCCAAAACCCCATTTTTGGCACCCCCAATTCCATTTTAGGCTCCCCCCACCCTCATTTTAGGGACCCCAACCCCATTTTAGGGACCCAAAACCCCATTTTTGGCACCCCAAATTCCATTTTAGGGATCCAAAATTCCATTTTAGGGACCCCAAAACCCCATTTTAGGGACCCCCAATTCCATTTTAGGGACCCCCAATTCCATTTTAGGGACCCCCAGACCCATTTTAGGTTCCCCCCACTCAACTTTGGGGACCTCAACCCCATTTTTGGCCCCAAAACCCCATTTTTGGCACCCCCAATTCCATTTTAGGCTCCCCCCAGCCTCATTTTAGGGACCTCAACCCCGTTTTAGGGACCCAAAACCCCATTTTTGGCACCCCAAATTCCATTTTAGAGACCCAAAACCCCATTTTGGGGACCCAAAACCCCATTTTAGGGACCCCAAATTCCATTTTAGGGACCCCAAATTCCATTTTAGGGACCCCCAGACCCATTTTAGGTTCCCCCCACTCAATTTTGGGGACCTCAACCCCATTTTTGGCCCCAAAACCCCATTTTAGGGACCCCCAATTCCATTTCAGGGACCCCCATCCCAATTTTGGGGACCCCAACCCCATTTTTGGGACCCCCAGACCCATTTTAGTCTCCCCCCACCCAATTTTGGGGACCCCCAACCTAATTTTTGGCCCCAAAACTCCATTTTAGGGACCCAAAACCCCATTTTAGGGACCCCCAACCCCATTTTTGGCACCCCAAATTCCATTTTAGGGACCCCCAACCCCATTTTTGGCACCCCAAATTCCATTTTAGGGACCCCCAACCCCAATTTTTGGGACCCCAGCCCCATTTTTGGGTGACCTCTCTCCGTTCCTCTTTCCCCAGAGTTTTGTAGCCACCCTGGCTAGCTGGATGAGCCTGCAGTCGCCTCAGGAAGATGTAAATATTCCTAAAATCCCCCCAAAATCTGAGCCCCAAAAACCCCAAAATCCCCCCCAAAAAAAACCCCAATTCCCAGGAAAAACAACAAAAAAAAAAAACCCAAAAATGAGAGGAATTTCTGGGGAAAAGTCCCAAAAATCAGCCCCAAAACGACCCCAAGTGCAGGAGGATTTGGGGTTTGGGAAATGAGGGAGAATCCCAAATCCCAACAAAAAAAAAATCCCAAATTTCAAATCCCTAAAAAAAATCCTAAATCCCAAAAAAAAATCCCAAATTTCAAATCCCTAAAAAAAATCCCAAATCCCAACAAAAAAAAAATCCCAAATTTCAAATCCCTAAAAAAAATCCTAAATGCCAAAAAAACCCAAATAAAATCCCAAATCTCAAATCCCTAAAAATAATCCTAAATCCCAAAAAAAATCCCAAATCCCAAAAAATCCCAAATAAAATCCCAAATCTCAAATCCTGAATCCCCCCAAAAAAATCCCCAAATCCCCAAAAAATCCCAAAAAAATCCCAAATCCCCCCCAAAAAAAACCCCAAATTTCAAATCCCTAAAAAAAATCCTAAATCCCAAAAAAAATCCCAAATAAAATCCCAAATCCCCCCCAAAAAAAATCCCCAAATCTAAAAAAAATCCCAAATCCCAGAAAAAACCCCAAATCCCCCCAAAAAATCCCAAAAAATCCCAAATCCCAAAAAAATCCCAGAAAAACCCCAAATCCCCCCGAAAAAAATCCCAAATCCCAAAAAAATCCCAAATAAAATCCCAAATCCCCCCAAAAAAATCCCAAATCCCCCCAAAAAAATCCCAAATAAAATCCCAAATCCCAAAAAAATCCCAAATAAAATCCCAAATCCCAAAAAAATCCCAAATAAAATCCCAAATCCCAAAAAAATCCCAAATAAAATCCCAAATCCCCAAAAAAAGTCCCCAAATCCCAAAAAAAAACCCCAAAAAAATCCCAAATCCCAAAAAAAATCCCAAATAAAATCCCAAATCCCCCCCAAAAAAATCCCAAATAAAATCCTAAATCCCAAAAAAATCCCAAATAAAATCCCAAATCCCAAAAAAATCCCAAATAAAATCCCAAATCCCAAAAAAATCCCAAATAAAATCCCAAATCCCAAAAAAATCCCAAATAAAATCCCAAATCCCCCCCAAAAAATCCCAAATAAAATCCCAAATCCCCCCCAAAAAATCCCAAATCCCCAAAAAAACCCCAAATCCCAAAAAAAGAATCCCCCAAAACCCCTCCAAATTCCAGGGAAAAACCCCAAAATCAACCCCAGGACGAGGCCAGAGAGGGAATTTTGGGAAAGTTTTCCCAAAATTCCCAAAAAATTCCCCAAATCTTGGAAAAATCCCCCAAAGTTTTCCCCCAAATCCCAGGAAAACGCCCCAAAAATCAGCGCCAGGAGCAGACAGGGAGAGGATTTGGGTCAATTCCCAAAAAAAATTTGGGAATTTTCGGGGTCTCCGGGAATTTTTGGCTTCTCCCGGATTTTTTTGGGGGGATTCTCCCCAAAATTAAAGAAAATTTGGGGGGAAAATGGGATTTTTTAGGGATTTTTGTGGGAATTTCGGGGATTTTCATGGGAATTCCAGGGTTTTCCTGTGGGAATTCCGGGATTTTTCCCAGGATTTTGGGATTTTGGGATCTGAGGGATCCAGGGGGGGTCCCAGGACCCCAAAACCTCCAAATTTTGGGGAATTTATTGGGATTTCAGGGAGATTTGGGTGTTTTTAACGGGATTTTCGTGGGAATTCCGGGGATTTCTGTGGGAATTCCGGGTTTTTTCGTGGGAATTCCGGGATTTTTCCCAGGATTTGGGGATTTTTGGGATCTGAGGGATCCAGGGGGGGTCCCAGGACCCCAAAACCTCCAAATTTGGGGGATTTCAGTGGGAATTTGTTGGGATTTGGGCATTTTTAATGGGATTTTCATGGGAATTCCGGGTTTTTTCGTGGGAATTCCGGGATTTTTCCCAGAATTTTGGGATTTTGGGATCTGAGGGATCCAAGGAGTTCCCAGGACCCCAAAACCTCCAAATTTTGGGGATTTCAGTGGGAATTTGGGTGTTTTTAACGGGATTTTCGTGGGAATTCCGGGGATTTTCGTGGGAATTCCGGGTTTTCTCGTGGGAATTCCGGGATTTTTCCCAGGATTTGGGGATTTTTGGGATCTGAGGGATCCAAGGAGGTCCCAGGGGCCCAAAACCTCCAAATTTTGGGGATTTCAGGGAGATTTGGGCGTTTTTAACGGGATTTTCGTGGGAATTCCGGGGATTTCCGTGGGAATTCCGGGTTTTTTTGTGGGAATTCCAGGATTTTTCCCAGGATTTTGGGATTTTGGGATCTGAGGGATCCAGGGGGGGTCCCAGGACCCCAAAACCTCCAAATTTGGGGGAATTTATTGGGATTTCAGGGAGATTTGGGTGTTTTTAACGGGATTTCCGTGGGAATTCTGGGATTTTTTGTGGGAATTCCGGGATTTTTCGTGGGAATTCCAGGATTTTTCCCAGGATTTGGGGATTTTTGGGATCTGAGGGATCCAAGGAGGTCCCAGGACCCCAAAACCTCCAAATTTGGGGGAATTTATTGGGATTTCAGGGAGATTTGGGTGTTTTTAACGGGATTTTCCTGGGAATTCCGGGGATTTCCGTGGGAATTCCGGGATTTTTCGTGGGAATTCCGGGATTTTTCCCAGGATTTGAGGATTTTGGGATCTGAGGGATCCAGGGGGGGTCCCAGGACCCCAAAACTTTTTGAACCAATGGGATTTTAGTGAGGTTTTTATGGGATTTGGGGATTTTTGGGGATTTTTGCTGGGATTTCAGGGATTTTCGTGGGAATTCCGGGGATTTCCGTGGGAATTCCGGGATTTTTCCCAGGATTTGAGGATTTTGGGATCTGAGGGATCCAAGGAGGTCCCAGGACCCCAAAACCTCCAAATTTGGGGGATTTCAGTGGGAATTTGTTGGGATTTGGGCATTTTTAATGGGATTTTCGTGGGAATTCCGGGTTTTTTTGTGGGAATTCCGGGATTTTTCCCAGGATTTGGGGATTTTGGGATCTGAGGAATCCAAGGAGGTCCCAGGACCCCAAAACCTCCAAATTTGGGGGAATTTATTGGGATTTCAGGGAGATTTGGGTGTTTTTAACGGGATTTTCGTGGGAATTCCGGGGATTTCTGTGGGAATTCCGGGGATTTTTTGTGGGAATTCCGGGATTTTTCCCAGGATTTTGGGATTTTGGGATCTGAGGGATCCAGGGGGGGTCCTAGGGGCCCCCCCAAGCCGTGCTCTGCCCCCCACAGGTCTCCTGCCCCCCCGGGGAGGGCAGCGCCAAACCCTCGGCCGAGGACATGACCTCCAAGGATTATTACTTCGATTCCTACGCTCATTTCGGGATCCATGAGGTACCAAAAAACCCCAAATTTATCCCAAATCCATCCCAAATCCATCCCAAAATTATCCCAAAATTATTCCAGATTTATCCCAAATTTATCCCAAATTTATCCCAAATTTATTCCAGATTTATTCAAAATTTATCCCAAATTTATCCCAAATTTATTCCAGATTTATTCAAAATTTATTCCAGATTTACCCCAAATTCACCCCAAATTTATCCCAAATTTATCCCAAATTTATTCCAAATTTATTCCAAATTTATCCCAGATTTATCCCAAATTCATCCCAAATTTATCCCAAATCCTCCAAGGATTATTACTTCAATTCCTACGCCCACTTCAGGATCCATGAGGTACCAAAAAACCCCAAATTCACCCCAAATCCATCCCAGATTTATCCCAAATTTATCCCAAATTTATCCCAAATTTATCCCAAATTTATCCCAAATTTATCCCAAATCCATCCCAAATTTATCCCAAATTTATCCCAAATTTATTCCAGATTTATCCCAAATTTATCCCAAATTTATCCCAAATTTATCCCAAATTTATCTTAAATTTATCCCAAATTCATCCCAAATTTATCACAAATTTATCCCAAATCCTCCAAGGATTATTACTTCGATTCCTACGCCCACTTCGGGATCCATGAGGTACCAAAAAACCCCAAATTCACCCCAAATCCATCCCAAATCCATCCCAAATCCATCCCAAATTTATCCCAAATTTATCCCAAATTTATCCCAAATTTGTTCCAAATTTATCCCAATTTTATTCCAGATTTATTCCAAATTTATTCCAAATTTATCTTAAATTTATCCCAAATTTATCCCAAATTTATTCCAGATTTATTCCAGATTTATTCCAAATTCACCCCAAATTTATCCCAAATTTATCTTAAATTTATCTTAAATTTATCCCAAATTTATCCCAAATTCACCCCAAATTTATCCCAAATTTATCCCAAATTTATCCCAAATTTATCCCAAATTTATCCCAAATTCACCCCAAATCCATCCCAAATTTATCCCAAATTTATCCCAAATCCATCCCAAATTTATCCCAAATTTATCCCAAATTTATCCCAAATTTATCCCAAATTTATCCCAAATTTATCCCAAATCCATCCCAAATTTATCCCAAATTTATCCCAAATCCATTCCTCTGGAATTCCATTAAATTCCTCTGGAATTCCATTAAATTCCTCTGGAATTCCATCAAATTCCTCTGGAATTCCATTAAATTTTGTTGGAATTTCACCGAATTCTGCTGGAATTTCATTGGATTTTTAGGGAATTCCATCCAATTCCCTGGAATTCCTCCAAATTCCGAGAGAAATCCAACGGATTTTGCTGGGAATTCCATTTTTTGGGTGTCCCAAATTCAATTCTGGGTGTCCCCAATTTAATTTTGGGTGTCCCCATGTGAATTTTGGGTGTCCCAAATTTAATTTTGGGTGTCCCAAATTCAATTTTGGGTGTCCCCATTTGAATTTTGGGTGTCCCCAGGTGAATTTTGGGTGTCCCCAGGTGAATTTTGGGTGTCCCCAGGTTAATTCTGGGTGTCCCAAATTTAATTCTGGGTGTCCCCAGGTACATTTTGACCCCCCAAATTCAATTTTGGGTGTCCCCAGGTATTTTTGGGTGTCCCCAGGTGAATTTTGGGTGTCCCCAGGTACTTTTTGGGTGTCCCCAGGTACATTTTGACCCCCCAAATTGAATTTTGGGTGTCCCCAGGTATTTTTGGGTGTCCCAAATTGAATTTTGGGTGTCCCCAGGTGAATTTTGGGTGTCCCCAGGTACATTTTGAACCCCCCCAGGTGCATTTTGGACCCCTGAAATTCAATTTTAGGTGTCCCCAGGTACATTTTGGGTGTCCCCAGGTACAGTTTGAGCCCCCCCAGGTACATTTTGGGTGTCCCCAGGTGAATTTTGGGTGTCCCAGATTCAATTTTGGGTGTCCCCAGGTGAATTTTGGGTGTCCCCAGGTACTTTTTGACCCCCCAAATTCAATTTTGGGTGTCCCAAATTTAATTTTATGCGTCTCAAATTGAATTTTGGGTGTCCCCAGGTGAATTTTGGGTGTCCCAAATTTAATTTTGAGTGTCCCCAGGTACATTTTGGGTGTCCCCAGGTACATTTTGACCCCCCAAATTGAATTTTGGGTGTCCCCAGGTGAATTTTGGGTGTCCCAAATTCAATTTTGGGTGTCCCCAGGTACTTTTTGACCCCCCAAATTCAATTTTGGGTGTCCCAAATTTAATTTTATGCGTCTCAAATTGAATTTTGGGTGTCCTCAGGTGAATTTTGGGTGTCCCAAATTCAGTTTTGGGTGTCCCCAGGTATTTTTGGGTGTCCCCAGGTGAATTTTGGGTGTCCCCAGGTACATTTTGGGTGTCCCCAGGTACATTTTGACCCCCCAAATTGAATTTTGGGTGTCCCCAGGTATTTTTGGGTGTCCCAAATTGAATTTTGGGTGTCCCCAGGTACTTTTTAACCCCCCAAATTGAATTTTTGCCCCCCAAATGTAATCCAGGAGATGCTGAAGGACGAGGTTCGCACTCTCACCTACCACAACTCCCCCTGTTAATTTTGGGTGTCCCCAGGTGAATTTTGGGTGTCCCCAGGTACATTTTGACCCCCCAAACTGAATTTTGGGTGTCCCCAGGTACTTTTTAACCCCCCAAATTGAATTTTTTCTCCCCAAATGGAATGCAGGAGATGCTGAAGGACGAGGTTCGCACTCTCACCTACCGCA
This sequence comes from Poecile montanus, assembly GCA_038429875.1. Classification (NCBI taxonomy): domain Eukaryota; kingdom Metazoa; phylum Chordata; class Aves; order Passeriformes; family Paridae; genus Poecile; species Poecile montanus. The sequence continues at coordinate 609,439 of CM076539.1, read as the reverse complement.
ATTCCATGTTCCACAACCGACACCTGTTCAAGGACAAGGTGGTGCTGGACGTGGGCAGCGGCACCGGGATCCTCTGCATGTTCGCTGCCAAGGCTGGGGCCAGGAGGGTCATCGGGGTGAGCCAGGATTTGGGGAGATTTGGGGAGAATTTGGGAGGTTTTGGGAAAAATTTGGGAAAAATTTGAGGTATTTTGAGGGAATTTTGAGGGATTTAGGGGGAATTTTGGGGGAAATTTGGAGCAGATTTGGGTGTTCTGGCCAAGCTGGAGCTTCTCTGGGGGAGATTTCAGGGAGATTTGGGAGCTTTTGGGGAGAAATTTGGGGAATTCAGAGAAGATTTGGGGGATTTTGGGAGGTTTTGGGAAAAATTTGGGGAAATTTGGGAAAAAATTGGGGAAATTTGGGGGATTTTTGGGGAAAATTTGGGGGATTTTGGGGGAAATTTGGGGAATTTTGGGGGAGTTTTGAATGTCCTGGCCAAGCTGGAGCTTCTCTGGGGGAGATTTCAGGGAGATTTGGGAGCTTTTGGGGAACTTTAGGAGAAATTTGGGGAGTCAGGAGCAGATTTGGGGGATTTGGGGTCAGTTTGGAGCAGATTTGGGGGATTTTGGGGCAGTTTTGGGGTCCCAGGGGGGTTTGGGGTGCTGGACGTGGGCAGCGGCACCGGGATCCTCTGCATGTTCGCTGCCAAGGCCGGGGCCAGGAGGGTCATCGGGGTGAGCAAAAATTTGGGGAGATTTGGGGAGAATTTGGGGGATTTTGGGAAAAATTTGGGAAAAATTTGAGGTATTTTGAGGGAATTTTGGGGGATTTAGGGGGAATTTTGGGGAAATTTGGAGCAGTTTTGGGTGTCCTGGCCAAGCTGGAGCTTCTCTGGGGGAGATTTCAGGGAGATTTGGGAGCTTTTGGGGAGAAATTTGGAGAATTCAGAGAAGATTTGGGGGATTTTGGGAGGTTTTGGGGAAATTTTGGAGAGTTTGGAGCAGATTTGGGGGAGTTTTGGGGGATTTTGGGGGAAATTTGGAGCAGATTTGGGTGTCCTGGCCAAGCTGGAGCTTCTCTGGGGGAGATTTCAGGGAGATTTGGGAGCTTTTGGGCGACTTTAGGAGAAATTTGGGGAGTCAGGAGCAGATTTGGGGATTTTTGGGCAGTTTTAGAGAAATTTGGAGGATTTTGGGCAAAATTTGGGGGAGTTCAGAGCTTTTCCAGGAGGAATTTTGGGGGTTTTAGGTGAATTTTGGGGGGTTTTGGATGGATTTTGGGGGGTTTTGGGTGGATTTTGGGTGGATTTTGGGAGTTTTTAGGTGGATTTTGGGGCTTTTTGGGTGGATTTTGGGGCTTTTTGGGTGGATTTTGGGGTTTTTGGGTGGATTTGGGGGGTTTTAGGTGGATTTTGGGATGTTTTGGGTGGATTTGGGGGGTTTTAGGTGGATTTTGGGGGTTTTTGGGTGGATTTGGGGGTTTTTAGGTGGATTTTGGGATGTTTTGGGTGGATTTTGGGGGTTTTTGGGTGGATTTGGGGGGTTTTAGGTGGATTTTGGGGGTTTTTGGGTGGATTTGGGGGGTTTTTAGGTGGATTTTGGGTGGATTTTGGGGATTTTGGGTGGATTTTGGGGGTTTTTAGGTGGATTTTGGGGGTTTTTAGGTGGATTTTGGGTGATTTTTGGGGATTTTGGGTGGATTTTGGGGGTTTGGGGTTGATTTTGGGGGGTTTTGGGTGGATTTTGGGGTCCCACACTGCCCCTCCCGCAGATCGAGTGCTCGAGCATTTCCGACTACGCCGTCAAGATCGTCAAGGCCAACAAACTGGACCACGGTGAGAGCCCAAAAACGCCCAAAATCACCCCAAAATCACCCCAAAATCACCCCAAAAACACCCAAAAAACACAAAATCACCAAAAAAACACTTAAAAAACACTTAAAAATCTCAAAAAAACCCTTGAAAAATCAAAAAAAAATCCAAGAAAAATCCCCAAAAAATCCCTCAAAAAACCTCAGAAAACCCAAAAAAAATCCTCAAAAAAACCCCAAAAAACACCTTTAAAAATGCCCAAAAAAATCGCTTAAGAATCCCCAAAAATCCCCTTAAAAATCCCCCAAAAAATCCCAAAAAAAATCCCTTAAAAATTCCCCCAAAAAACCCTAAAAATAATAAAAAAAATCCCTAAAATTCCCTTAAAAATCCCAAAAAAAACCCCTTAAAAGTCCTTAAAAAACCCCTTAAAATTTCCCCCCAAAAAAACCAAAAAAAACCCCAAAAATCCCCAAAAAAAACCCAAAAAGAACCCTTTAAAATCCCCTTAAAAGTCCTAAAAAAAACCCTCAAAATTCCGCCAAAAAACCCCAAAAAATCCCCCCAAAAAATCCCCAAAAAAGCAAAAAAAAACCCCAAAAAAATCCAAAAAATCCCAAAAAACATCGCAAAAAAACCCCCAAAAAATCCCCAAAAATAAAATAAAAAAAAAAATAAAAATAAAAAAAAATCCCAAAAAATCCCCAAAAAAACCCCAAAAAAACCCCAAAAATCCCCAAAAAAGCCCAAAAAAAGCCCCAAAAAATAAAAAAAAAAATCCCAAAAAATCCCAAAAAAAACCCCCCAAAAAATAAAAAAAAAATCCCAAAAAAACCCCAAAAAAACCACCAAAAAATAAAAAAAAAATAACAAAACAAAAAAAACCCCCAAAAAAACCCCAAAAAATCCCAAATAAATCCCAAAAAAAACCCCAAAACCCCCCCCAAAAAACACCAAAAAAATCCCAAATAAATCCCAAAAAAACCCTCAAAAAATCCCCCAAAAAACCCCAAAAAAATCCCAAAAAACACCCCAAAAAATCCCCCCAAAAAACCCCAAAAAAACCCAAATAAATCCCAAAAAAAAACCCAAAAAAACCCCCAAAAAATCCCCCCAAAAAACCCCAAAAAATCCCAAATAAATCCCAAAAAAAACCCCAAAAAATCCCCCAAAAAACCCCAAAAAAATCCCAAAAAATCCCCAAAAAATCCCCCCAAAAAACCCAAATAAATCCCCAAAAAAAACCCCAAAAAAATCCCAAAGAATCCCAAAAAACCCCCAAAAAATCCCCCAAAAATCCCAAAAAAAACCCTAAAAAATCCCAAAGAATTCCAAAAAACCCCCAAAAAATCCCCCAAAAATCCCAAAAAAAACCCTAAAAAATCCCAAAAAAAGCCCAAAATAACCCCCAAAAATCCCCGAAAAAATCCCGAAAAAAACCCCAAAAAATAAAAAAAAATCCCAAAAAAACCCCAAAAAACCCCCCAAAAAACCCCCAAAAAACCCAAAAAATCCCAAAAAAATCCCAAAAAAACCCCCCAAAAATCCCAAAAAAAACCCCAAAAAATCCCAAAAAACCCCCAAAAAATCCCCCAAAAATCCCAAAAAAACCCCTAAAAAATCCCAAAAAAAGCCCAAAATAACCCCCAAAAATCCCCCAAAAAATCCCAAAAAACACCCCAAAAAATCCCCCAAAAAAACCCCAAAAAACCCCAAATAAATCCCAAAAAAAAACCCCAAAAAAAACCCCAAAAAAACCAAATAAATCCCAAAAAACACCCCAAAAAATCCCCCCAAAAACCCCCAAAAAATCTCCCCAAAAAACCCCAAAAAAACCCAAATAAATCCCAAAAAAACCCCAAAAAATCCCCAAAAAAACCCCAAAAAATCCCAAAAAACCCCCAAAAAATCCCCCAAAAATCCAAAAAAAAACCCAAAAAAAGCCCAAAATAACCCCCAAAAATCCCCCAAAAAATCCCCCCAAAAAACCCCAAAAAAACCCAAATAAATCCCAAAAAAAAACCAAAAAACCCCCCCAAAAAACCCCAAAAAATCCCCCAAAAAACCTAAAAAAATCCCAAAAAACCTGCAAAAAACCCCAAAAAAATCCCCAAAAAATCCCCAAAAAACCCCCAAAACCTCCCCAACCCCCCCCAGCCGCTCCCAATTCCCTCCCTTTTCCCAAGCATTCCCATTTTTCCCGTTTTTCCAGTGGTTTCCATCATCAAGGGCAAGGTGGAGGAGGTGGAGCTGCCGGTGGAGAAGGTCGACATCATCATCAGCGAGTGGATGGGATATTGCCTGTTCTACGAGTCCATGCTCAACACCGTCATCTACGCCAGGGACAAGTGGCTGGTGAGAGCCCAAAATCCCGGGAATTCAGCCCAAAAATCCTGGGAATTCATCACAGAAATCCTGGGAATTCACAGCCAAAATCCCAGGAATTTATCCTAAAAATCCTGGGAATTCAGCCCAAAAATCTCGGAAATTCACACCCAAAAATCCTGGGAATTCACACCCAAAATCCTGGCAATTCAGCCCAAAAATCCTGGGAATTCATCACAGAAATCCTGGGAATTCAGCCCAAAAATCCTGGGAATTCACACCCAAAAATCCCAGGAATTTATCCCAAAAATCCTGGGAATTCACACCCAAAATCCCGAGAATTTATCCCAAAAATCCTGGGAGTGCTCAACACCGTCATCTACGCCAGGGACAAGTGGCTGGTGAGAGCCCAAAATCCTGGGAATTCAGCCCAAAAACCCTGGGAATTCAGCCCAAAAACCCTGGGAATTCATCACAGAAATCCTGGGAATTCAGCCCAAAAATCCTGGGAATTCAGCCCAAAAATCCTGGGAATTCAGCCCAAAAATCCTGGGAATTCACACCCAAAATCCTGGGAATTCACACCCAAAATCCTGGGAATTCACAGCCAAAATCCCAGGAATTTATCACAAAAATCCTGGGAATTTATCCTAAAATCCTGGGAATTCACACCAAAAATCCTGGGAATTCATCACCGAAATCTTGGGAGTTCATCACAGAAATCCTGGGAATTCAGCCCAAAAATCCTGGGAATTCAGCCCAAAAATCCTGGGAATTCACAGCCAAAATCCCGGGAATTTATCACAAAAATCCTGGGAGTTAATCACAAAAATCCCGGGAATTCATCACAGAAATCCTGGGAATTCACACCCAAAATCCTGGGAATTCACACCCAAAATCCTGGGAATTCACACCAAAAATCCTGGGAATTCACACCAAAAATCCTGGGAATTCAGCCCAAAAATCTCGGAAATTCACACCCAAAAATCCTGGGAATTCACACCCAAAATCCTGGCAATTCAGCCCAAAAATCCTGGGAATTCATCACAGAAATCCTGGGAATTCAGCCCAAAAATCCTGGGAATTCACACCCAAAATCTTGGGAATTTATCCCAAAAATCCTGGGAATTCACACCCAAAAATCCCAGGAATTTATCCCAAAAATCCTGGGAATTCACACCCAAAATCCCGAGAATTTATCACAAAAATCCTGGGAGTGCTCAACATCGTCATCTACGCCAGGGACAAGTGGCTGGTGAGAGCCCAAAATCCTGGGAATTCAGCCCAAAAATCCTGGGAATTCATCACAGAAATCCTGGGAATTCATCACAGAAATCCTGGGAATTCAGCCCAAAAATCCTGGGAATTCAGCCCAAAAATCCTGGGAATTCAGCCCAAAAATCCTGGGAATTCACACCCAAAATCCTGGGAATTCACACCCAAAATCCTGGGAATTCACAGCCAAAATCCCAGGAATTTATCACAAAAATCCTGGGAATTTATCCTAAAATCCTGGGAATTTATCCTAAAATCCTGGGAATTCACACCAAAAATCCTGGGAATTCATCACCGAAATCTTGGGAGTTCATCACAGAAATCCTGGGAATTCAGCCCAAAAATCCTGGGAATTCAGCCCAAAAATCCTGGGAATTCACAGCCAAAATCCCGGGAATTTATCACAAAAATCCTGGGAGTTAATCACAAAAATCCCGGGAATTCATCACAGAAATCCTGGGAATTCACACCCAAAATCCTGGGAATTCACACCCAAAATCCTGGGAATTCACACCAAAAATCCTGGGAATTCAGCCCAAAAATCCTGGGAATTCAGCCCAAAAATCCTGGGAATTCACACCCAAAATCCCGGGAATTCACACCAAAAATCTTGGGAGTTTATCCTAAAAATCTCGGGAATTTATCTCAAAAATCCTGGGAATTCAGCCCAAAATCTTGGGAATTTATCACAAAAATCCTGGGAATTTATCCCAAAAATCCTGGGAATTCACACCCAAAATCCCGGGAATTTATCCCAAAACCCCCAAATTCCCCAATTTTTGTTGCTTCTCCCTTTAAAAATTGGGAATCTTGGCTTAGAAAAAATCCTGAAAATCCTGGAAAAAAAAACCCCAAAATCCTGGAAAAAACCCCAAAATCCCCAAAATCCTGGAAAAAACCCCAAAATCCCAAAATCCTGGGAAAAAACCCCAAAATCCCCAAAAAATTTGGGAAAAATCCCAAAAAAACCCTAAAAAAAAATCTCATTTTTCACCCTTAAATCTCCCTTTATCCCCCAAATCCCACCTTGAAAATTCCCAAAAAAAATCCAGGAATCTTCCCGGGCTTTTTGAGCATCCTGAAAAATTCCTGGGAGCCCCAAAACCTCGGGAATTTTGGGAATTTTGGGAATTTTGCAGACCCCGGACGGGCTGATCTTCCCCGACCGCGCCACGCTCTACGTGACGGCCATCGAGGACCGGCAGTACAAGGACTACAAAATCCACTGTGAGCCCCGGAATTCCCGGAATTCCCGGGAGTTTGGGAATCGTGGGGAAGGGGGGATTGCTGGGGAATTTTTTGGGGATTTATTGGGAATTTTGGGGGATTTTTTGGGAATTTTTGGGGGATTTTTTGGGGATTTTTTGGGGGTTTTTTGGGAATTTTTGGGGGTTTTTTGGGAATTTTTGGGGGATTTTTTTTGGGATTTTTGGGGGTTTTTTGCAGATTTTTTGGGGGGATTTTTGGGAATTTTTTTGGGATTTTGGGGGGGTTTTTTGGGAATTTTTGGGGATTTTTTTGGAATTTTTGGGGGGATTTTTGGGAATTTTTGGGGGATTTTTTGGGGGATTTTTTGGGGATTTTTTGCAGATTTTTGGGGATTTTTTGGGGGTTTTTTTGGGAATTTTTGGGGTTTTTTGGGGGGATTTTTGGGGGATTTTTTGGGGGATTTTTGGGAATTTTTTGGGATTTTGGGAGGGTTTTTTGGGATTTTTTGGGGTTTTTTTGGGATTTTTTGGGGGGATTTTTGGAGGATTTTTTGGGATTTTTTGGGGGATTTTTTGGGGGATTTTTGGGAATTTTTTGGGAATTTTTTTAGGATTTTGGGAGGGTTTTTTGGGATTTTTTGGGGATTTTTTGGGAATTTTTGGGGGGAATTTTTGGGATTTTTTGGGGATTTTTTGCAGATTTTTGGGAATTTTTTGGGGGTTTTTTTGGGAATTTTTGGGGTTTTTTGGGAATTTTTGGGGGGATTTGGGGGATTTTTTGGGGGATTTTTTTTTTTTATTTTTTGGGATTTTTGGGGGGATTTTTTGGGGGATTTTTTGGGGTTTTTTTTGGGAATTTTTGGGGTTTTTTGGGGATTTTTTGGGGGGATTTTGGGGAATTTTTGGGGATTTTCTTTGGGATTTTTGGGGGAAGTTTTGAGGGAATTTTGGGGATTTTTTGGGGAATTTTGGGGTGATTTTTCCCAGGGATCCCAAATTTTAGGGGGAAGATCCAGGTGAGAATTCCCAAAAAAAACTCAGGGAATTCTGGGAAAAACAACTGAAAAATAGCAGAAAAATGGGGAAAAAATTGGGAAAAATGAGAAAAAAATGGGGACAAAGTGGGAGAAAAATTGGGAAAAAAATAAGGAAAAAATGGGGAAAAAATGGGAGAAAAATGGGGAAAAAATGGGAGAAAAACTGGGAAAAAATGGGAGAAAAATGGGAAGAAAATGGGGAAAAAATGGGAAAAATTGGGGAAAAAATGGGAGAAAAATGGGAAAAAAATAGGAAAAAATGGGGAAAAAATTAGGGAAAAATGGGGAAAAAATTGGGAAAAAATGGGGAAAAATGGGGAAAAATGGGGAAAAATTAGGAAATAAATGGGGAAAAAATGGGAAAAAATGGAAAAAAAATGGGAAAAATTGGGGAAAAAATGGGAGAAAAAATGGGGAAAAAATTAGGGAAAAATGGGAAAAAAATTGGGAAAAAATGGGAAAAAATGGGGAAAAAATGGGAAAAAAATGGAAAAAAATGGGGAAAAATTAGGAAAAAAATGGGAAAAAATGGGGAAAAATGGGAAAGAAATGGGAGAAAAATGGGGAAAAAATGAGGAAAAACTGGGAAAAAAATGGGTGAAAAATGGGATTTTGGGGGCTGGACTTTGGGGATTTTTTCCCCCTGATCCCGAGGTTTTTCCCGGAGTTTTTCCCGAAATTCCCGTTTTTTCCCTCAGGGTGGGAGAACGTTTACGGCTTCGACATGTCCTGCATCAAGGACGTGGCCATCAAGGAGCCGCTGGTGGACGTGGTGGACCCCAAGCAGTTGGTGACCAACGCCTGCCTCATCAAGGTGGGAATTCCCAAAAAAAACCGGGAAAAAACAGCGGGAACGGGGCTGGGAAAAAAATCTGGGATTTGGGGGGGATTGCCAGGATTTTTCCTGGTTTTTTCCTGTTTTTTTCTTGGATTTTTTGGGTTTTTTTTCGATTTTTTCCAGGATTTTGGGATGGTTCTGGTCCATTTTTCCCAGATTTCCCAGATTTTGGGATGGTTCTGATCAGTTTTTCCCAGTTTTCCCAATTTTTTCCAGGATTTTGGGACATTTTTGATCCACTTTTTCCCTTTATCCCGGATTATAGGGTGGTTCTGATCCATTTTTCCCAGATTTTGGGACATTTTGGATCCATTTTTCCCATTTTTTGGGATTTTGGGATGGTTCTGATCCGTTTTTCCCCAATTTTTCCCATTTTTCCCAGATTTTGGGACATTTTTGATCCATTTTTCCCATTTTTCTGGGATTTTGGGATGGTTCTGGTCCGTTTATTCCCATTTTTCCTGGATTTTGGGACATTTCTGATCCATTTTTCCCCTTTTTCCCGGATTTTGGGATGGTTCTGGTCCATTTTTCCCCATTTTTCCTGGATTTTGGGATGGTTCTGATCCGTTTTTCCCCAATTTTTCCCATTTTTTCCCAGATTTTGGGACATTTTTGATCGGTTTTTCCCATTTTTCTGGGATTTTGGGATGGTTCTGATCCATTTTTCCCATTTTTCCTGGATTTTGGGACATTTCTGATCCATTTTTCCCCTTTTTCCCGGATTTTGGGATGGTTCTGGTCCATTTTTCCCAGATTTCCCAGATTTTGGGATGGTTCTGATCAGTTTTTCCCAGTTTTCCCAATTTTTTCCAGGATTTTGGGACGTTTTTGATCCATTTTTCCCCATTTTTCCTGGATTTTGGGACATTTCTGATCCATTTTTCCCCTTTTTCCCGGATTTTGGGATGGTTCTGGTCCATTTTTCCCAGATTTCCCAGATTTTGGGATGGTTCTGATCAGTTTTTCCCAGTTTTCCCAATTTTTTCCGGGATTTTGGGACATTTTTGATCCACTTTTTGCCTTTATCCCGGATTTTAGGGTGGTTCTGATCCATTTTTCCAGGATTTTGGGACATTTTGGATCCATTTTTCCCATTTTTTGGGATTTTGGGATGGTTCTGATCCGTTTTTCCCCAATTTTTCCCATTTTTCCAGGATTTTGGGACATTTTGGATCCATTTTTCCCATTTTTTGGGATTTTGGGATGGTTCTGATCCGTTTTTCCCCAATTTTTCCCATTTTTCCCGGATTTTGGGACATTTTTGATCCATTTTTCCCATTTTTCCTGGATTTTGGGATGGTTCTGGTTCGTTTATTCCCATTTTTCCAGAATTCTGGGGCATTTCTGATCCGTTTTTTCCCAGTTTTCTCATTTTTCCTGGATTTTGGGACATTTCTGATCCATTTTTCCCAGATTTCCCCATTTTTTACCCAATTTTGGGACATTTCTGATCCATCTTTTCCCTTTATCCAAGATTTTGGGACATTTTTGATCCTTTTTCCCCCATTTTTCCCGGATTTTGGGACATTCCTGATCAGTTTTTTCCCAATTTTCCCCATTTTTAACCCATTCCTGACCCATTATTTCTGGATTTTCCCATTTTTTCTCACTTTTCCCCATTTTTAACCCATTCCTGACTCCATTTTCTCCATTTTTAGGCCATTTCTGACCCGATTTTTGTCATTTTTTCACCGATTTTTGTCATTTTTTCACCAATTTTTGTCATTTTTTTCTCCATTTTTCCCAATTTCCCCGTTTTTCCCCCCAAAAACTGAACATCAACACGGTCAAGGTGGAGGAGCTGGGCTTTGGGTCAAATTTGGGTCATTTTAGGCCGTTTTTCCCAATTTTCTCCATTTTTAGGCCATTTTTGACCCGATTTTTGTCATTTTTTCACCAATTTTTCCCATTTTTTCCCAATTTCCCCATTTTTCCCCCCAAAAACTGAACATCAACACGGTCAAGGTGGAGGAGCTGGGCTTTGTCTCCAATTTGGGTCATTTTAGGCCATTTCTAACCCAATTTTCACCATTTTTAAGCCATTTCTGACCCGATTTTTGTCATTTTTTCACCAATTTTTATCATTTTTTCACCAATTTTTCCCATTTTTTCCCAATTTCCCCATTTCTCCCCCCAAAAACTGAACATCAGCACAGTCAAGGTGGAGCAGCTGGGCTTTGGGTCAAATTTTGGGTCATTTTAGGCCATTTCTAACCCAATTTTTGTCATTTTTAAGCCATTTTTTTACCGATTTTCACCATTTTTTCACCGATTTTCACCGTTTTTTCACCAATTTCCCCCATTTTTTCCCAATTTCCCTTTTTTTCCCCCCAGGAAGTTGACATCTACACGGTGAAGGTGGAGGAGCTGGGCTTTGGGTCAATTTTGGGTCATTTTAGGCCATTTCTAACCAGATTTTCGTCATTTTTCCACTGATTTTTGTCATTTTTTCACCGATTTTCACCGTTTTTTCACCGTTTTTCCCAATTTCCCTGTTTTTCCCCCCAGGAAGTTGACATCTACACGGTGAAGGTGGAGGAGCTGGGCTTTGGGTCCAATTTGGGTCATTTCTAACCAGATTTTCTCCATTTTTAAGCCATTTTTTCACCGATTTTCACCATTTTTTCACCGTTTTCCCCCATTTTTTCCCAATTTCCCTGTTTTTCCCCCCAGGAAGTTGACATCTACACGGTGAAGGTGGAGGAGCTGACCTTCACGGCGCCCTTCTGCCTGCAGGTGAAGCGCAACGATTACGTGCACGCCCTGGTCGCCTACTTCAACATCGAGTTCACGCGCTGCCACAAGCGCACCGGCTTCTCCACCAGTAAATCCCGCCACAATTCCGCCCCTTCCGCCGCTCCGGGGAACATCGGGAATGTTTGGGGATTTTTTGGGAATTTTTTGGGAATTTTTTGGGATTTTTTTGGGGGGGTTTTGGGGAATTTTTTGGGATTTTTTTGGGAATTTTTTGGGATTTTTTTGGGAATTCTTGGGAATTTTGGGGGATTTTTGGGGATTTTTTTGGGGGGAATTTTTTGGGATTTTTTTGGAATTTTTTTTTATTTTTTGGGGAATTTTTAGGGATTTTTTGGGAATTTTTGGGTAATTTTTTAGGATTTTTGGGGATTTTTTCGGAAATTTTTTGGATTTTTGGGGGAATTTTTAGGGATTTTTTCGGAATTTTTGGGGATTTTTTCGGGAATTTTTTGGGATTTTTGTGGGAATTTTTGGGGGGTTTTGGGGAATTTTTGGGAATTTTTTGGGATTTTTGGGGAATTTTTTGGGATTTTTGGGGAATTTTTTTTAGATTTTTTCAGGGAATTTTTTGGGATTTTTTTGGGGGAATTTTTTGGGATTTTTTGGGAATTTTTTGGGATTTTTTTGGGGAATTTTGGGGAATTTTTTTGGATTTTTTGGGGGTTTTTTGGGAATTTTTGGGGGTTTTTGGGAATTTTTTTGGAATTATTTTGGATTTTTTTGGGAATTTTTAGGGATTTTTTGGGGATTTTTTGGGATTTTTTGGGATTTTTTTGGGAATTTTTTGGGATTTTTGGGGGATTTTTTTGGGAATTTTTGGGATTTTTTTGGGGGGGGTTTTGGGAATTTTGGGGAATTTTTTGGGATTTTTTGGGGGATTTTTTGGGGAATTTTTGGGGAATTTTTGGGGATTTTTTGGGAATTTTTTGGTTGGATTTGGAGTTCAAGGGGGTTGGGCCAGCAGGGGACGCCCTGGAGAGGGGGCGTGGCCTAAAGGGGGCGTGGCTTAAATGGCGCTATAAAGGGGGCGTGGCCTCAATGGTTGCGTCATAGAATGGGCGTGGCCTAAATGATTACATCATCGGTTATTACGTCATTAAAGGGGCGTGGCCTAAATGGCGCGCTATGGAGGGGGCGTGGCCTAAGCAAGGGGGCGGGGTTTAAAGAATTCCCAATTTTGGGTAAAATAAAATAAAATAAAATAAAATAAAATAAAATAAAATAAAATAAAATAAAATAAAATAAACAGCTTAAAAAAAAGGAAAAAAAGGACAAAAATCAGGAGAAAAAATGGATAAAAAATCGTAAAAAAAAAAGGCCAGAAAATCAGGAAAAAATGTAAAAAAATGAGGAAAAAAAAGCTTAAAAAATCAGTGAAAAATGGGCAAGAATGGGGCGGATTTGGGGTGGATTTGGGGGTGATTTTGGGCAGATTTTTGGCTGTTTTGGGGCTGATTTTGGGCTGGTTTTGGGTGGATTTGGGGCTGATTTTGAGCTGATTTGGGGCAGATTTTGGGCTGTTTTTAGGCTGATTTTTGGCTGTTTTGGGGCTGATTTTGGGCTGTTTTTGGGCTGTTTTGGGCTGATTTTGGCTGTTTTGGGGCTGTTTTTTGGGTGGATTTTGGGGCTGTTTTGGGGCAGTTTTTGTGCTGTTTTTGGGCTGATTTTGGGCTGTTTTGGGGCAGTTTTTGTGCTGTTTTTAGGCTGATTTTGGGCTGTTTTGGGGCTGGTTTTGGGGCAGTTTTTGTGCTGTTTTGTGGCTGTTTTTGTGCTGTTTTTGGGCTGATTTTGGGCTGATTTTGGCTGTTTTGGGGCTGTTTTTTGGGTGGATTTTGGGGCTGTTTTGGGGCAGTTTTTGGGCTGTTTTTGTGCTGTTTTTGTGCTGTTTTGGGGCTGGTTTTATGCTGTTTTTTTGCTGATTCTGGGCTGTTTTGGGTGATTTTTCAGGCCCCGAGTCCCCGTACACACACTGGAAGCAAACTGTGTTCTACATGGAGGAATATCTGACGGTGAAGAGCGGGGAGGAGATTTTCGGCACCATCACCATGAAACCCAACGCCAAAAACAACGTGAGGGGCGCCAGGGGAGGGGGAAGGAGCCTGGGGGGGTTGGGAATTCATGGGAATTTTCTGGGAATTCTTGGGGAATTTTGGGGGAATTTTCTGGGAATTTTTTTTTAATTTTTGGGGATTTTTTGGGGGATTTTCTGGGAATTTTTGGGGAATTTTGGGGGATTTTTTGGGGAATTTTCTGTGAATTTTTGGGGAATTTTTGGGAATTTTTTGGGGAATTTTCTGGGAATTTTTGGGGAATTTTTTGGGGAATTTTCTGGGAATTTTTGGGGAATTTTGGGGAATTTTTTGGGGAATTTTCTGGGAATTTTTGGGGAATTTTTGGGAATTTTTTGGGGAATTTTTGGGGGATTTTTGGGAATTTTTGGGGGAATTTTCTGGGAATTTTTGGGGAATTTTGGGGAATTTTTTGGGGAATTTTTGGGGGATTTTTGGGAATTTTTGGGGGAATTTTCTGGGAATTTTTGGGGAATTTTGGGGAATTTTTTGGGGAATTTTCTGGGAATTTTTGGGGAATTTTCTGGGAATTTTTGGGGAATTTTTGGGAATTTTTGGGGGAATTTTCTGGGAATTTTTGGGGAATTTTCTGGGAATTTTTGGGGGAATTTTCTGGGAATTTTTGGGGATTTTTGGGGGAATTTTCTGGGAATTTTTGGGGAATTTTTGGGGATTTTTTTGGAATTTTGGGAATTTTTTTGGGGAATTTTTGGGGGAATTTTTGGGGAATTTTTGGGATTTTTGGGGGGATTTTTTTGGAATTTTTTTTTAATTTTTTTTTAATTTTTTGGGTTTTTTGGGGATTTTTTTAATTTAAATTTGGAGTTTGGGGTGGTTTGGCCTAAAAGGGGATCCCTGCTTGGGTTTGGGACCCAAAATTGGGGATTTCTGACCCAAAATTTGGGGTTTGGGATCCAAAATTGGGGTTGGGAACACAAAATTGGGGTTTAGGGACCCAAAATTGGGGATTTCTGACCCAAAATTGGGATTTCAGCCCCAAAATTGGGGATTTCAGACCCAAAATTGGGGATTTCAGACCCAAAATTGAGAATTTCTGACCCAAAATTGGGGATTTCAGACCCAAAATTGGGATTTCAGACCCAAAATTGGGGATTTCAGCCCCAAAATTGAGAATTTCTGACCCAAAATTGGGGATTTCAGACCCAAAATTGGGGATTTCAGACCCAAAATTGAGAATTTCAGCCCCAAAATTGGGGATTTCGGACCCAAAATTGGGATTTCAGACCCAAAATTGGGATTTCAGCCCCAAAATTGGGATTTCAGCCCCAAAATTGGGGATTTCAGACCCAAAATTGGGGATTTCAGACCCAAAATTTGGAATTTCAGCCCCAAAATTGGGAATTTCAGCCCCAAAATTGGGAATTTCAGCCCCAAAATTGGGATTTTCAGCCCCAAAATTGGGATTTTCAGCCCCAAAATTGGGATTTTAGACCCCAAACCGAGATTTTGGGCTCAATTTGGGATTTTTTGGGGGAGGATTTTTGGGATTCTGGGCTCGTTTTGGGTTAAAATCTGGGAAATTTTGAATGGGGAAAATTTTAGAAATTCCCAGAGGACCCAAAATCTCCTTTTTTTCCCCCAAAAGCGCGACCTGGATTTCACCATCGACCTGGACTTCAAGGGGCAGCTCTGCGAACTCTCGTGCTCCACCGATTACCGCATGCGTTAGAGACCCCAAAAAGCCCCAAAATCACCCCAAAACCACCCCCAAAACCCCCAAAAACCCCCCAAAAACCCCCCAAAAACCCCCAAAAACCCCCCAAAACCACCCCAAAAACCCCGGAATTGGGGCCACCAAAATTCCCAATTTTCACCCCCAAAAATCCCCCCAAAATTCCCAATTTTGGGATTTTTTTTCCTCGAGTTTTTGGGGTTTTTTGACCCAAATTTTGGAGTTTTTTGACCCAAATTTTGGAGTTTTTTGACCCAAATTTTGGGGGTTTTTGACCCAAATTTTGGGGGTTTTTGACCCAAATTTTGGGGTTTTTTGACCCAAATTTTGGAGTTTTTTGACCCAAATTTTGGGGGTTTTTGACCCAAATTTTGGGGTTTTTTCACCCAAATTTTGGAGTTTTTTAACCCAAATTTTGGGGTTTTTTGACCCAAATTTTGGAGTTTTTTGACCCAAATTTTGGGGTTTTTTGACCCAAATTTTGGGGCTTTTTGACCCAAATTTTGGGGGTTTTTGACCCAAATTTTGGGGATTTTTTTCTTTTATTTTTGGGTTTTTTTGCACCTCAAGTTTTGGGGGTTTTTGACCCAAATTTGGGATTTTTTGGGGGGATTTTCTTTCAGTTTTTGGAGCCCAAAATTCTCATTTTTCACCTCAGATTTTGGGGGGTTTTGACCCAAATTTGGGATTTTTTGGGGAGGTTTTTTTGGAGCCCAAAATTCTCATTTTTCACCTCAAATTTTGGGGGGTTTTGACCCAAATCTGGGATTTTTGGGGGGATTTTCTTTGGTTTTTCTTTGGTTTTTTTGAGCTCAAAATTCTCATTTTTCACCCAAATTTTGGGGGATTTTGACCCAAATTTGGGGGATTTTTTTTGGGTTTTCTTTGGTTTTTTTTGGAAGCCCAAAATTCTCATTTTTCACCCAAATTTTTGGGGTTTTCCTCCTTCCAGAACCCCCAAATTTTGGGGTTTTTTTCTTTTATTTTTGGGTTTTTTGCACCTCAAGTTTTGGGGGATTTTGACCCAAATTTTGGGGGATTTTGACCCAAATTTGGGGGGAATTTTTTTGGGTGTTCTTTGGGGTTTTTTTGAGCCCAAAATTCTCATTTTTCACCTCAAGTTTTGGGGGGTTTTGACCCAAATTTGGGATTTTTTGGGGTGGATTTTCTTTGTTTTTTCTTTGGTTTTTTTGGAGCCCAAAATTCTCATTTTTCACCCAAAATTTTGGGGTTTTTTCCCACATTTAAAACCCAAATTTTTCAGTTTTTCCCCCTAAATTTTGGGGTTTTTTTCCTCGTTTTCTCCCCAAAATTTTGGGGTTTTTTTCCTCAATTTCCCCCCAGATTTTGGGGTTTTTTTCCTCATTTAAAACCCAAATTTTTGAGTTTTTCCCCCAAATTTTGGGGTTTTTTTTCCCACATTTAAAACCCAAATTTTTGAGTTTTTCTCCCCAAATTTTGGGGTTTTTTTCCTCAATTTCCCCCCAAATTTTGGGGGTTTTTTCCCCCATTTAAAACCCAAATTTTTGAGTTTTTCTCCCCAAATTTTGGGTTTTTTGTCCCTGTTTAGAACCCAAATTTTTGAGTTTTCCCCCCAGATTTTGGGATTTTTTTCCTCAATTTCCCCCCAAATTTTGGGGTTTTTTTCCTCATTTTCCCCCAGATTTTGGGGTTTTTTGGGGTGGGGGAGGGGAAGGTTTTGGGGTCCTCCCCTCCCCCCTCCCCCCGGTTTTGGGGGGGTTTTGGGGCCGCCCCTCCCCCCCCTTTGTAAGTTATGTTTTTATATCGAATAAAATCCGGTGAAGGGGGAGGGGCTGCGGCTCTCACTGGGGGGGGAGGGGCGGGGTGGGGGAGGGGCGGGGTGGGGGAGGGGCGGGGTGGGGGAGGGGCGGGGTGGGGGAGGGGCGGGGTGGGGGAGGGGCGGGAAATTTGGGGGTGGGGGAGGGGCCGGAATCACCAAAAAAAACCACCCAAATTTTATTTTATTTTATTTTATTTTATTTTATTTTATTTTATTTTAATTTAATTTAATTTAATTTATTTTTATTTTATTTTATTTTAATTTATATTTATTTTATTTTATTTTATTTTTATTTAATTTATTTTAATTTAATTTATTTTTATTTTATTTTATTTTAATTTAATTTAATTTATTTTTATTTTATTTTAATTTAATTTATTTTTATTTATTTTAATTTAATTTATTTTTATTTTATTTTAATTTATTTTTATTTTATTTTAATTTATTTTATTTTTATTTAATTTATTTTTATTTATTTTTATTTTATTTTTATTTTATTTTATTTTATTTTATTTTAGTGGGGGTGGAAAAAAGCCAAAAACCCCAAATTTTTATTTTTATTTGATTTTTATTTTAATTTTTTTGGGGTGAGAAAAACCCAAAATTTGGGGTGGGGGAGGGGCCGAAATCAAACAAAAAAAAACCCAAAATTTTTATTTTATTTTATTTTATTTTATTTTATTTTATTTTATTTTATTTTATTTTATTTTATTTTATTTTAGTGGGGGTGGAAAAAAGCCAAAAACCCCAAATTTTTATTTTTTTATTTTTCTTTTCATTTTTTTGGGGTGGGAAAAACCCAAAATTTGGGGTGGGGGAGGGGCCGGGGTCACCCCCAAAAAAAAGAAAAAAAAAAGCCAAAAATTTTTATTTTTATTTTATTTTATTTTTTTATTTATTTTGATTTTTTGAGGGGGTGATTTGGGGGTGGGGGAGGGGCCGGAATCACCCCAAAAAAAAAGAAAAAAAAAAGCCAAAAATTTTTATTTTAATTTTTTTTTAAATTTTTATTTTATTTTTTAATGTTTAATTTTTATTTTCTTTTATTTTAAATTTTTATTTTAATTTTATTTTAATGGGGGTGGGGGGAGGGGGAACCCCAAAAATCTCCCGGGGGTGGGGGAGGGGCGGGACCGGGGTGGGGGAGGGGCGGGACTGGGGTGGGGGAGGGGCGGGACCGGGGTGGGGGAGGGGCGGGACTGGGGTGGGGGAGGGGCGGGACCGGGGTGGGGGAGGGGCGGGACCGGTCCGGGGGGGGTGGGGGAGGGGCGGGGCGGGACCGGTCCGGGGGGTTTTGCGTAAGGCGGGGGTGGGGGAGGGGCGGGCGTGGCCCCTCCCCCCCCCCAGCTGGGCTCAGGTGAGGGTGGGGGAGGGGCAGAGGGTGGGGGAGGGGCCGGGGGTGGGGTTCTGCCCCTCCCCCCCCCAGCTGGGCTCAGGTGAGGGTGGGGGAGGGGCAGAGGGTGGGGGAGGGGCCACGCCCGCCCCTCCCCCCCCCAGCTCGGCTCAGGTGAGGGTGGGGGAGGGGCAGAGGGTGGGGGAGGGGCCGGGGGTGGGGTTCTGCCCCTCCCCCCCCCAGCTCGGCTCAGGTGCGGCGGCGGCTGCAGGTGAGGGGTGGGGGAGGGGCCGGGGGGGGGTTTTTTTGGGGGGTGGGGGAGGGGCGGGAGGTGCCGGGACCCCTCCCCCACCCTCCCCGGGGGGTCCCGCCCCTCCCCCACCCCCTCCGGGGGGTCCCGCCCCTCCCCCACCCCGCGGTTTCGGTCACGGAGGGTTTTTTGGGGGGGTGGCCAAAAATCCAAAAAATTCAAAAAAATCCCCCAAAAAATCCAAAAAAATCCCAAAAATCCAAAAAAATCCCCCCCCAAAAATCCCCAAATAAAAAAAAAAAAATCCAAAAAAATCCCCCCAAAAAATTCCCCAAAAAAATCCCCCAAAAATCCCAAAAGAATCCCCAAAAAAATCCCAAAAAATCCCAAAAAATCCCCCTAAAAAATCCCCAGAAAATCCCCAAAAGAATTCCCAAAAAAATCACCAAAAATCCAAAAAATCCCCCAAAAAATCCCAAAAAAATCCCCCAAAAAATCCCAAAAAATCCCCAAAAAAATCCCAAAAAATCCCCAAAAGAATTCCCAAAACATCACCAAAAAATCCCAAAAAAATCCCCCAAAAATCCCCAAAAAATCCCCCCCAAAATCCCAAAAAAATCCCAAAAAATCCCAAAAAATCCCCAAAATCAGCATCAAGGCCCAAAATCTCCACCAATTTCCATTTAAAAAAAAAAAAAATATCAAAAATAACTCCAAAAATTACCAAAAAATGCCCCAAATTTCCACAAAAAGTCCAAACATTTCCATTAAAAAATCCAAAATTTCCCATTAAAAAAAAACCCCAAATTCGCACAAAAAATCCCAAAATTTCCACCAAAAAATCCCAAAAATTTGCCACAAAAATCTCCCCAAAATTCCCATTAAAAAACCCTAAAAATTCCATTAAAAAAACCCCAAATTCCCCCCAAAAAACCCCAAATTTCCATTAAAAAAACCCAAAATTTCACAAAAAAATCCAAAAATTCTCATTAAAAAACCCAGAAAATTTCCATTAAAAAAAACCCAAATTTCCACCAAAAAATCCCCAAAATTCCCCCAAAAATCTCCCAAAAAAATCCCAAAATTCCCATAAAAAAACCCCAAAAAATACTTTTAAAACCCCCCAAAATTACCAAAAAATCCCAAAATTCCTACAAAAAAAACCCCAAAAATTCCCATTAAATAACCCAAAATTACCCAAAAAAACCCCAAAATTTCCACAAAAAAACCAAAAAAAACCCCCAAAATTTCCTCCAAATTCACCCAAAAATCTCCCAAAAATTCCCATTAAAAATCCCAAATTCCCACAAAAAAACCCCCAAATTTCCCCAAATTCTCCCAAAAATCTCCCCAAAATTCCCACAAAAAACCCCAAATTTGCACAAAAAAAACCCCAAATTCCATAAAAAAACCCCAAAATTTCCACAAAAAAATCCCAAATTCCCTTAAAAAAACCCCAAAAATCTCCCCAAAACCCCGGGGGGTCCCCGGAGCCTCCAGGGGGGATTTGGGGAATTTTGGGGGGAAATTTGGGAATTTTTGGGGGGAATTTTTGGGGGATTTGGGGGAATTTTGGGAGGAATTTTTGGGGGAATTTTGGGGGGATTTGGGGAATTTTGGGAGTTTTTTGGGGAATTTTTTTGGGAATTTTGGGAGTTTTTTGGGGAATTTTTGGGATTTTGGGAGGGACTTGGGAGGTTTTTGGGGTGATTTTGGGTGATTTTGGGTGATTTTGGGGAAATTTTGGGATGATTTTTTGGGGATTATTTTTGGGGTAATTTTGGGGTGATTTTGGGTGATTTTTGGGGTAATTTTGGGTGATTTTGGGGTAATTTTGGGATGATTTTTGGGGTGATTTTGGGTGATTTTAAGCACGTTTCAAGTTGGATTTTTAGGATATTTTGGGATGATTTTGGGGTAATTTTGGGTGATTTTGGGCAGGTTTTGGGTTGGGTTTTGGGGGTGATTTTGGGCAGGATTTTTAGCAGATTTTGGGATGATTTTGGGGTAATTTTGGGGTGGATTTTGGGGTGATTTTGGGTAATTTTAGGGCAGATTTTAGGCAGTTTTCAGAGCAGATTTTGGGTGATTTTTGAGCTGATTTTTGGGGTAATTTTGGGAGATTTTGGGGGTAATTTTGGGCAGGGTTTTTAGCAGATTTTGGGATGATTTTTGAGATGATTTTTGGGGTAATTTTGGGTGATTTTGGGGTGATTTTGGGGTAATTTCAGATGATTTTGGGGTGATTTTGGGTGATTTTGGGAGGTTTTGTAGCAGAATTTGGGATGATTTTTGAGATTATTTTTTGGGATGATTTTGGGATGATTTTGGGTGATTTTCAGCAGGTTTCAAGTTGGATTTTTAGGATATTTTTGGGTGATTTTTGGGGTAATTTGGGTGATTTTGGGGTGATTTTGGCAGGTTTTTCAGCAGATTTTGAGATTATTTTTGAGCTGATTTTTTGGGTGATTTCAGGGTAATTGTTGGGGTGATTTGGGGGTGATTTTTGGGTGATTTTAAGCACGTTTCAGTTGGATTTTAGGATATTTTTGGGGTGATTTTGGGGTGATTTTGGGCAGGTTTTTTAGCAGATTTTGGGATGATTTTGGGGTAATTTTGGTGATGATTTTGGGGTGATTCAGGTGATGTTTGGGGTGATTTTGGGCAGGGTTTTTTACCTGATTTTGGGGTAATTTTGGTGATGATTTTGGGGTGATTTCAGGTGATTTTGGGGTGATTTTTGGGTGATTTTGGATAATTTTGGGGTAATTTTGGGGTGATTTTTGGGGTGATTTCAGGTGATTTTGGGGTGATTTTGGGCAGGTTTTTTACCTGATTTTGGGGTAATTTTGGTGATGATTTTGGGTGATTTTGGGCAGGTTTTTTACTGATTTTGAGGTAATTTTGGTGACGATTTCTGGGTGATTTTGGGGTGATTTTGGGTGATTTTGGCAGGTTTCAGCCCCGATGTCCTGCGGGTATTTTCCAGCACGAGGGGGTGACGTTCCCGGGCTCCTTTACTCCCCCCGGGGCCTCGAGGCCGCCCGAGAATTTCCGGTGGAGGACGACGACATCTTCATGTCACCTACCAGAAATCCGGTGAGATCGGGGCAAAAAAGCCGATTTCGGGAAAAAAAATGAGATTTGGGGAAAAAAATTGAGATTTTGGGGAAAAAAATTGAAATTTTTGGGGAAAAAATTGAAATTTCGGGGCCAAAAATGGGGGGTTTGGGAATAAAATGAGATTTTGGGGAAAAAAATTGAGATTTTGGGGAAAAAAAAGGGATTTGGGGAAAAAAACCCTGAGATTTTGGGCAAGGAAATGAGATTTTGAGCAAAAATTGGGGATTTTGGGAAGGAAAATGAGATTTTTTGGAAAGAAAATGGGGATTTTGGGGTCAAAACTGGAGATTTTGAGGCCAAAGATGGGGATTTCAGGGCAAAAATGGGAATTTCAGGATGGGACCACAAAAAGACCCAAAAAATCCCCCAAAAAATACCAAAAAAAAAAATACCAAAAAAATCCAAAAAATTACCAAAAATTCCCAAAAATCCCCAGGAATTCCATGTTTTTAGAACTGTTTGATGCTGGAGATCCTGAGCCTGATCCGGCAGGACGGGGACCCCAAAACCCTAAAAAATCCATAAAAATGCAAAAAAAATCCATAAAAAATCCACAAAAAATCCAAAAAAAATCCAAAAAAATTTAAAAAAATCAAAAAAAAATCCCAAAAAAATCCAAAAATTCCCAAAAAAAAATCCCAAAAAAATCCCCCAAAAATCCAAAAAAATCCAAAAAAATTCCCCAAAAAATTCCCCAAAAAAATCCCCAAAAAATAAAAAAAAAAAAATCCAAAAAAAATCCAAAAAAATCCCCAAAAAATCCCAAAAAAATTAAAAAAAAATAAAAAAAAAAATCAAAAAAATCCCCAAAAAAATCCAAAAAAATTCCAAAAAAATCCCCAAAATATCCAAAAAAATCCAAAAAATTAAAAAAAAAATCCAAAAATAATTCCAAAAAATCCAAAAAAAAATCCAAAAAATAAAAAAAAAAAAAAAATACAAAAATCCCCAAAAAATCCCAAAAAAATCCCAAAAAATTCCCAAAAAATCCCCCAAATTTCATGTTTTCAGGAACTGTTTGGATACTGGAGATCCTGAGCCTGATCCGGCAGGACGGGGACCCCAAAACCCCTAAAAAATCCATAAAAAATGCAAAAAAAAAAGCAAAAAATATGCAAAAAAAATCCACAAAAAATCCAAAAAAAATCCCAAAAAAAATCCAAAAAAATCCCAAAAAATTAAAAAAAAAATCCAAAAAAATAAAAAAAAATCCCCAAAAAATCCAAAAAAATTTAAAAAAAATAAAAAAAAATCCAAAAAATAATAAAAAAACAAAAAAAAAATCCCAAAAAAATCCCAAAAATCCCCAAAATTTCCATGTTTTTAGGAACTGTTTGGATGCTGGAGATCCTGAGCCTGATCAGCAGGATGGGGGACCCCAAAACCCTGAAAAATCCATAAAAAATGCAAAAAAATGCAAAAAAAATCCAAAAAATTCCCCAAAAATTCCCAAAAAATCAAAAAAAAATCCAAAAAAATTTAAAAAAAAAATCCAAAAAATCCCCAAAAAATAAAAAAAAATCCAAAAAAATCCAAAAAATCCCAAAAAAATCCAAAAAAACATCCAAAAATATCCAAAAAAATCCAAAAAATTCCCCCAAAAATCCCAAAAAAATTTAAAAAAAAAATCCAAAAAATCCCCAAAAAATCCCAAAAAATTAAAAAAAAAAATCCAAAAAAAATCCAAAAAAGTTCAAAAAAGATCCAAAAAAAATTCCCAAAAAAATCCAAAAAAATCCCAAAAAAATTTAAAAAAAATAAAAAAAAATCCAAAAAAATCCAAAAAAATCAAAAAAAAAATCCCAAAAATTCCCAAAAAATTCCCCAAAATCCCCAGGAATTCCCGTTTTTTCCAGGGACCGTTTGGATGCTGGAGATCCTGAGCCTGATCCGGCAGGACGGGGATCCCAAAACCCTAAAAAATCCATAAAAAATGCAAAAAAAATCCAAAAAAAATCCAAAAAATTCCCCCAAAAATCAAAAAAAAATCCCAAAAAATTCCCAAAAAAAATCCCAAAAAAATCCCAAAAAATTAAAAAAAAAATCCAAAAAAATTTAAAAAAATCCAAAAAAATCCAAAAAAATCCCAAATAATGCAAAAAAATCCCAAAAAAAATCCCAAAAAAATCAAAAAAAAAAATCCAAAAAAAAGAAAAAAAATCCAAAAAAATCCAAAAAAAATAAAAAAAAAATTCCAAAAAAATCCCCAAAAAATCCCAAAAAAATCCCAAAAAATCCAAAAAAAAATAAAAAAAAAACCCAAAAAAATCCCAAAAAATTCCCAAAAATCCCCAGGAATTCCCGTTTTTTCCAGGGACCGTTTGGATGCTGGAGATCCTGAGCCTGATCCGGCAGGACGGGGATCCCAAAACACCTAAAAAATCCATAAAAAAATGAAAAATAAATCCAAAAATATGCAAAAAAAATAAAAAAAAAATCCATAAAAAAAAAATCCCCAAAAAATCCAAAAAAAATAAAAAAAAAAAAAAAAAAATCCCAAAAAAATCCAAAAAAAATCCCAAAAAATTCCCAAAAAATAAAAAAAAAAATCCAAAAAATTCCCCAAAAAAAATCCAAAAAAATTCCAAAAAAAATCCCCAAAAAATCAAACAAATCCAAAAAAAAATGCAAAAAAATAAAAAAAAAAATCCAAAAAAATCCCAAAAAAATCAAAAAAAAATTTAAAAAAAAAAATGAAAAAAAAAATCCAAAAAAATCCCCAAAAAATCCCAAAAAAATTTAAAAAAAATCCAAAAAAAATAAAAAAAATCCAAAAAGAATCCCAAAAAAATCCAAAAAAAATCCAAAAAAATGCAAAAAAATCCAAAAAATCCAAAAAAATCCAAAAAAAATCCAAAAAAAATTAAAAAAAATCAAAAAAAAATCCAAAAAAAAATCCAAAAAAATCCCAAAAAAATCCCAAAAAAATCAAAAATAATCCAAAAAAAATCAAAAAAAATAAAAAAAAATCAAAAAAAAATCCAAAAAAAATCCAAAAAAATCCCAAAAAAATCCAAAAAAAATCCCAAAAAAATCCTAAAAAAATCCAAAAAATCCAAAAAAATTCCCAAAACTCCCAAGAATTCCTGTTTTTTCCAGGGACCGTTTGGATGCTGGAGATCCTGAGCCTGATCCGCAGGACGGGGACCCCAAAACCCCAAAAAAAATCCATAAAAAATGCAAAAAAAATCCAAAAAAATCCATAAAAAATCTAAAAAAAAAGCAAAAAAAAATGAAAAAAAATCCACAAAAAATCCCAAAAATTCCCAAAAAAATCCCCAAAATCCCCAGGAATTCCCGTTTTTTCCAGGGACCGTTTGGATGCTGGAGATCCTGAGCCTGATCCGCAGGACGGGGATCCCCAGTGGTGCCCGCTCGGTTCCCAACTGGGAGCGGGGGCCCTTGGCTGGAGACGCTGCTGGGGCTGCGCCGCGCCCGGAGCAACGCCCGGCCCCGAATCATCAGCTCCCACCTGCCCCTGCAGCTCTTCCCCACAGCCTTCTTCAGCTCCAGGGCCAAGGTTTGGGGAGAAAAAAACCCAATTTGGGAAAAAAAACGGGGATTTGGGGAAAAAAAATGGGAATTTTTGGTGAAAAAATGGGATTTTTAGGTGAAAAAATGGGATTTTAGGTGAAAAAATGGGATTTTTAGGGGAAAAAATGGATTTTAAATGAAGAAATGGGGCTTTGGGAGGAAAAAATGGGATTTTTAGGTGAAAAAACGGGGATTTGGGTGAAAAAACGGGGATTTTAGGTGAAAAAATGGGAATTTGGGAGGAAAAATGAGAATTCTGGGGAAAAATGGGAATTTGGGTGAAAAAATGGGATTTTTAGGGGAAAAATGGGAATATGGGGTGAAGAAATGGGAATTTTAAATGAAGAAATGGGAATTTAGGGGGAAAAATGGGAATTTGGGAGGAAAAATGGGAATTCTGGGGAAAAACGGGGATTTTAGGTGAAGAAATGGGGATTTGGGGTGAAAAAATGGGAATTTTCGGTGAAAAAATGGGATTTTGGGGGAGAAATGGGAGTTTGGGGAAAAAACAGGAATTTGGGTGAAAAAATGGAGATTTTAGGGGAAAAAATGGGGATTTTAAATGAAGAAATGGGAATTTGGGAGAAAAAATGGGAATTGGGGGAAAAACGGGGATTTTAGGTGAAAAAATGGGATTTTTAGGTGAAAAAATGGGGTTTTAGGTGGAAAAATGGGAATTTATGTGAAAAAAATGAGAATTTTCAGTGAAAAAATGGGAATTTGGGGGAGAAATGGGAGTTTGGGGAAAAAACGGAATTTGGGTGAAAAAATGGGATTTGGGGTGAAAAAATGGAGATTTTAGGGGAAAAAATGGGGATTTTCGGTGAAAAAATGGGATTTTTAGGTGAAAAATGGGGTTTTAGGGGAAAAAAATGAGAATTTTCGGTGAAAAAATGGGGATTTTGGGGGAGAAATGGGAGTTTGGGGAAAAAATGGAGATTTTAGGTGAAAAAATGGGATTTTTAGGTGAAAAAATGGGGATTTTAGGTGAAAAAATGGGGATTTTAGGGGGAAAAATGGGAATTTTAGGTTAAAAAAATGGGAATTTGGGTGAAAAACGGGGATTTTCGGTGAAAAAATGGGATTTTTAGGTGAAAAAATGGGAATTTTCGGTGAAAAAATGGGAATTTGGGGTGAAAAACTGGGAATTCTGGGGAAAAACGGGGATTTTAGGTGAAGAAATGGGGATTTGGGGTGAAAAAATGGGAATTTGGGGCAGCAACGCCCGGCCCCGAATCATCAGCTCCCACCTGCCCCTGCAGCTCTTCCCACAGCCTTCTTCAGCTCCAGGGCCAAGGTTTGGGGAGAAAAAAACAGAATTTGGGAAAAAAACCGGGATTTGGGGAAAAAAAATGGGAATTTTAGGTGAAAAAATGGGATTTTTAGGGGAAAAAATGGGGTTTTTAGGGGAAAAAATGGGATTTTTAGGGGAAAAAATGGGGATTTTAAATGAAGAAATGGGAATTTGGGGGGAAAACGGGGATTTGGGGTGAAAAAATCGAGATTTTAGGTGAAGAAATGGGATTTTTAGGTGAAAAAATGGGATTTTTAGGGGAAAAAACGGGATTTTTAGGGGAAAAAATGGGAATATGGGGTGAAGAAATGGGAATTTTAAATGAAGAAATGGGAATTTAGGGGGAAAAATGGGAATTTGGGATGAAAAAATGGGAATTTGGGTGAAAAAATGGGGATTTTCGGTGAAAAAATGGGATTTTTAGGTGAAAAAATGGGAATATGGGGTGAAAAAATGGGAATTTTAAATGAAGAAATGGGAATTTAGGGGGAAAAATGGGAATTTGGGAGAAAAAATGGGAATTTGGGTGAAAAAATGGAGATTTTAGGTGAAGAAATGGGGATTTGGGGTGAAAAAATGGGAATTTGGGGCAGCAACGCCCGGCCCCGAATCATCAGCTCCCACCTGCCCCTGCAGCTCTTCCCCACAGCCTTCTTCAGCTCCAGGGCCAAGGTTTGGGGAGAAAAAAACACAATTTGGGAAAAAACGGGGAAAAAAACGGAATTTTAGGTGAAAAAATGGGATTTTTAGGTGAAAAAATGGGGATTTTAGGGGAAAAAATGGGGGTTTTAGGTGAAAAAAATGGGAATTTTAAATGAAGAAATGGGGATTTTATGGGAAAAATGGGAATTTAGGTGAAAAAATGGGAATTTGGGGTGAAAAAATGGGAATTTGGGGAAAAAACCCAGGATTTTAGGTGAAAAAATGGGAATTTTAGGGGAAAAAATGGGGATTTGGGGAGAAAAAATGGGAGTTTGGGGAAAAAATGGGAATTTTATGGGAAAAATCGGAATTTTGGGTGAAAAAATGGAGGTTTTGGGTGAAAAAACGGGGATTGGGGAGAAAAAACGGGGATTTGGGGGGAAAAATGGGAATTGAGGGGGAAAATGGGAGTTTGGGGGGTAAAACAGGGATTTTAGGTGAAAAAATGGGGATTTTGGGGTGAAAAATGGGAATTTGGGCAGGAAATGTGAGGATTGGGTGGGATTTTGGCAGATTTTGATGGAATTTTGTCAGTTTTGGGTGGATTTTGTCAGATTTTGATGGGATTTTGGCAGATTTGGGTGGATTTGGGTGGAATTTTCTCAGATTTGGGTGAATTTGGGTGGATTTTGTCAGTTTTGGGTGGAATTTTCTCAGATTTTGATGGAATTTTCTCAGATTTGGGTGGAATTTTCTCAGATTTGGGTGGAATTTCTCAGATTTTGATGGAATTTTCTCAGATTTTGATGGAATTTTCTCAGTTTTGGGTGGATTTTGTCATTTCCAGTGGAATTTTGTCATTTTCAGGTGGATTTTGTCATTTTCAGGTGGATTTTTGTCATTTTCAGGTGGATTTTTGTCATTTTTGGGTGGAATTTTCTCAGATTTGGGTGGATTTTGTCATTTCCAGGTGGATTTTGTCATTTCCAGGTGGATTTT
Organism: Poecile montanus; assembly: GCA_038429875.1. Taxonomy (NCBI): domain Eukaryota; kingdom Metazoa; phylum Chordata; class Aves; order Passeriformes; family Paridae; genus Poecile; species Poecile montanus. The sequence goes on along the minus strand of CM076539.1, from coordinate 581,466 downwards.
GTCATTTTCAGGTGGAATTTTGTCATTTTTGGGTGGAATTTTCTCAGATTTTGATGGAATTTTCTCAGATTTTGATGGAATTTTCTCAGATTTTGATGGAATTTTCTCAGATTTTGATGGAATTTTCTCAGTTTGGGGTGGATTTTGTCATTTTCAGGTGGAATTTGTCATTTTCAGGTGGAATTTTGTCATTTTCAGGTGGATTTTTGTCATTTCCAGGTGGATTTTTGTCATTTCCAGGTGGAATTTTCTCATTTTTGTGTTTTTTGCAGGTGATTTACACGGTCAGGGACCCCAAGGATGTTCTCGTGTCCCTTTTCCATTTTCTCCCGGATCTTCCGACCCTACAAAGACCCCGGGAGCCTCGAGGAGTTCATGGAGAAATTCCTGGAGGGAGACGGTGCCAAATCCCGGGATTTTGGGGAATTTGGGGATTTTGGGGGAGATTTGGGGATTTCTGGGGAGAAATTCAGGGATTTTTGGGGGGAATTTGGGGGATTTTGGGAGGATTTGGGGATTTCTGGGGAGATTTGGGGATTTCTGGGGAGAAATTCAGGGATTTTGGGGAGATTTTCAGGGATTTTGGGGAGATTTTCAGGCATTTTGGGGATTTTTGGGGAGATTTTCAGGGATTTTGGAGGGATTTGGGGGATTTTGGGGATTTTGGGGAGAATTTATTGGGAATTTCCAGGATTTAAAAGCTTTTGGGGGATTCTGGGAGATTTTCAGGGATTTTGGGGGATTTGGGGATTTTGGGGGGATTTGGGATTTGGGGGGAATTTGGGGATTTCTGGGGAGAAATTCAGGATTTGGGGGAGATTTTCAGGGATTTTGGGGATTTTGGGGAGATTTTCAGGGATTTTGGGGAGATTTTCAGGGATTTTGGGGGGATTTGGGGATTTTGGGGAGATTTTCAGGGATTTGGGGGAATTTTTTGGGAGATTTTCAGGGATTTTGGGGAGATTTTCAGGGATTTTGGGGGGAATTTGGGGATTTTTGGGGAGATTTTTTTGGGGATTTTGGGGATTTTTGGGGAGATTTTCAGGGATTTTGGGAGGGATTTGGGGGATTTTGGGGGGATTTGGGGATTTTCGGGGAGATTCAGGGATTTGGGGGGAATTTGGGGGATTTTGGGGAGATTTTCAGGGATTTGGGGATTTTGGGGAGATTTTCAGGGATTTTGGGGAGATTTTCAGGGATTTGGGGATTTTTTGGGAGATTTTGGGGATTTTTGGGAGATTTTCAGGGATTTTGGGAGATTTTTGGGATTTTGGGATTTTTGGGGAGATTTTCAGGGATTTTGGGAGGGATTTGGGGGATTTTGGGGGGATTTGGGGATTTTGGGGGGAGATTCAGGGATTTTGGGGAGAATTTATTGGGAATTTCCAGGATTTAAAAGCTTTTGTGGGATTTTGGGGAGATTTTCAGGGATTTTGGGAGATTTTGGGATTTTGGGGGGAGATTCAGGGATTTTGGGGGGATTTTCAGGGACTTTGGGGGGGATTTGGGGGATTTTGGGGGGGATTTGGGGGATTTTGGGGGGGATTGGGGATTTTGGGGAGATTTTCAGGGATTTTGGGGGGGATTTGGGGATTTTGGGGGGGATTTGGGGATTTTGGGAGATTTTCAGGATTTTGGGGGGGATTTATTGGGAATTTCTGGGATTTCAAAGAATTTGGGGGGAAACCACGGGGATTTCCAGGGTTTGGGGTCAGGATTTGGGGGTTTGGGGTCAGGATTGGGGTTTTGGGTGGAGATTTTTGGGGTTTGGGGTCAGGATTGGGGTTTTGGGTGGAGATTTTTGGATTTGGGGTCAGGATTTGGGGTTTTGGGTGGAGATTTTTGGGATTTGGGGTCAGGATTTGGGGTTTTGGGTGGAGATTTTGGGGTTTGGGGTCAGGATTTGGGGTTTTGGGTGGAGATTTTTGGGATTTGGGGGTCAGGATTTGGGGTTTTGGGTGGAGATTTTTGGGGTTTGGGGTCAGGATTTGGGGTTTTGGGGTCCCCTGGGTGTCCCCAATGTCCCCCCAATGTCCCCAGTGCCCTTCGGCTCCTGGTTCCAGCACGTCCGGGGGTGGCTCCAGCTCCGCGGCCGCGAGAATTTCTTCTGGATCAGCTACGAGGAGCTGCAGCAGGTGGGGACACCAAAAACACACCTGGGGACACCAAAATCACACCTGGGGACACCTGGGGACACCTGAGACACACCTGGGGACACCTGGGGACAGCTCAGTCCCACCCCAGGGTCACCTCGATGTCTCCTCAATGTCCCCAAAAATTCTCCTGAGTGTCCCCAGTGTCCCCCAATGTCCCCAGTGTCCCCCTCCTGTGTCCCCAGGACCTTCGGGGCAGTGTCCAGCGGCTCTGCTCGTTCCTGGGTCGCCGTTTGAGCGCGGCCGCCGTGGACGCCGTGGTGGCCACCAATGGTCACTGGGACAGTGTGACAGTGTCCCCAATGTCCCCAGTGTCCCCAATGTCCCCAATGTCCCCTCCTGTGTCCCCTGTGTCCCCAGGACCTGCGGGGCAGTGTCCAGCGGCTCTGTGCGTTCCTGGGTCGCCGTCTGAGCGCGGCCACCGTGGACGCCGTGGTGGCCACCAATGGCTCCATGGTCACTGGGACAGTGTGACAGTGTCCCCAGTGTCCCCAATGTCCCCTCCTGTGTCCCCAATGTCCCCAGGACCTTCGGGGCAGTGTCCAGCGGCTCTGCTCGTTCCTGGGCCGGCGTTTTGAGCGCGGCCGCCGTGGACGCCGTGGTGGCCACCAATGGTCACTGGGACAGTGTGACAGTGTGACAGTGTCCCCAATGTCCCCAATGTCCCCAATGTCCCCAATGTTCCCCAATGGTGTCCCCTCCTGTGTCCCCAGGACCTTCGGGGCAGTGTCCAGAGGCTCTGCACATTCCTGGGTCGCCGTTTGAGCGCGGCCGCCGTGGACGCCGTGGTGGCCACCAATGGCTCCATGGTCACTGGGACAGTGTCCCCAGTGTCCCCAGTGTCCCCAGTGATGTCCCCAATGTCCCCAATGGTGTCCCCAATGTCCCCAGGACCTGCGGGGCAGTGTCCAGCGGCTCTGTGCATTCCTGGGTCGCCGTCTGAGCGCGGGCCGCCGTGGACGCCGTGGTGGCCACCAATGGTCACTGGGACAGTGTGACAGTGACAGTGTGACAGTGTCCCCAGTGTCCCCAGTGTCCCCCAGTGTCCCCAATGTCCCCAATGATGTCCCCTGTGTCCCCAGGACCTGCGGGGCAGTGTCCAGCGGCTGTGCACATTCCTTGGTCGCCGTCTGAGCGCGGCCGGCCGTGGACGCCGTGGTGGCCACCAATGGTCACTGTGACAGTGTGACAGTGACAGTGTGACAGTGTGACAGTGACAGTGTGACAGTGTCCCCAATGATGTCCCCAATGTCCCCTCCTGTGTCCCCAGGACCTTGCGGGGCAGTGTCCAGCGGCTCTGTGCGTTCCTGGGTCGCCGTTTGAGCGCGGGCCGCCGTGGACGCCGTGGTGGCCACCAATGGCTCCATGGTCACTGTGACAGTGTGACAGTGTCCCCAGTGTCCCCAATGTCCCCAATGTCCCCTCCTGTGTCCCCAATGTCCCCAGGACCTTCGGGGCAGTGTCCAGCGGCTCTGCTCGTTCCTGGGTCGCCATCTGAGCGCGGCCGCCGTGGACGCCGTGGTGGCCACCAATGGTCACTGGGACAGTGTGACAGAGTGACAGTGTCCCCAGTGTCCCCAATGTCCCCTCCTGTGTCCCCAGGACCTGCGGGGCAGTGTCCAGAGGTTGTGCACATTCCTGGGCCGCCGTCTGAGCGCGGCCGCCGGTGGACGCCGTGGTGGCCACCAATGGCTCCATGGTCACTGGGACAGTGTGACAGTGTCCCCAGTGTCCCCAATGTCCCCAGTGTCCCCAATGTCCCCAATGTCCCCTCCTGTGTCCCCAGGACCTTCGGGGCAGTGTCCAGCGGCTCTGTGCGTTCCTGGGCCGGCGTCTGAGCGCGGCCGCCGTGGACGCCGTGGTGGCCAACGCTCCTTCGGGGCCATGAGCCAGAACCCCATGAGCAACTTCAGCCGCAGCCCGGCCTTCATCCTCGACCCCCGGAGGGGACCCTTCCTCAGGAAAGGTGACACTGGGGACACTGGGGACATTGGGACATCATTGGGGACACCCTGGGGACACTGGGGACACCTCTGGGTACCCCCCACCTTCATCCTCGACCGCCGGAGGGGACCCTTCCTCAGGAAAGGTGACACTGGGGGGACACTGGGGACACTGGGGACACTGGGGACATTGGGGACACCCTGGGTGACACCTCTGGGTACCCCCCACCTTCATCCTCGACCCCCGGAGGGGGACCCTTCCTCAGGAAAGGTGACACTGGGGACACTGGGGACATTGGGGACACTGGGGACATTGGGGACATCATTGGTGACATCACTGGGACATGGGGACACCTCTGGGTACCCCCCACCTTCATCCTGGACCCCCAGAGGGGACCCTTCCTCAGGAAAGGTGACACTGGGGGGACATTGGGGACATCACTGGGGACACTGGGGACACCCTGGGGACACATTTGGGACATTTGGGGACACCCTGGGGACACCCTGGGGACACTGGGGGACACCCTGGGGACATTGGGGACACCCTGGGGACATTGGGGACACCCTGGGGACACCCTGGGGACACTGGGGACACCCTGGGGACACCTTGGGGACATCATTGGGGACATGGGGACACCCTGGGTGACACCACTGGGTACCCCCCACCTTCATCCTCGACCCCCGGAGGGGACCCTTCCTCAGGAAAGGTGACACTGGGGACATCCTGGGGACACCCTGGGGACACTGGGGACACCCTGGGGACATTGGGGACACCCTGGGTGACATCACTGGGGACATTGGGGACACCCTGGGGACACCCTGGGGACATCACTGGGACATGGGGACATGGGGACACCATGGGTGACACCTCTGGGTACCCCCCACCTTCATCCTCAACCCCCGGAGGGGACCCTTCCTCAGGAAAGGTGACACTGGGGGGACACTGGGGACACTGGGGACACCCTGGGGACACCCTGGGGACATTGGGGACACCCTGGGGACACCCTGGGGACATCACTGGGACATGGGTGACACCTCTGGGTACCCCCCACCTTCATCCTCGACCCCCGGAGGGGACCCTTCCTCAGGAAAGGTGACACTGGGGACACTGGGGACACCCTGGGGACACCCTGGGTACCCCCCACCTTCATCCTCAACCCCCGGAGGGGACCCTTCCTCAGGAAAGGTGACACTGGGGACACTGGGGACACTGGGGACACCCTGGGGACATCACTGGGGACACTGGGGGACACTGGGGACACCCTGGGGACACTGGGGACACCTGGGGACACCCTGGGGACATTGGGGACACCCTGGGGACACCCTGGGGACACCCTGGGGACACATTTGGGACATTCAGGGACACATTTGGGATGAAATTTGGGTTTTTTCCGGTGCCATTTTGTTCCTTCCTGACTTTGTTGAGATTTTTTGGGGTCAGGGATTTTGGGCAGTGGGATTTGGGGTTGGGGATTTCACAGGGAGGGGGGATTTTCCCCCATTTTTTTCCCCATTTTTCCCCAAATTTCCCATTTTTTCCTCATTTTTTCCCCAGTTTTTCCTATTTTTTGCCCATTTTTTATCCATTTTTTCCTGGTTTTTACCTATTTTTTTCCATTTTCTCCCCATTTTTCCCCCATCTTTTCCCCAATTTTTACCCATCTTTTATCCAGTGGTTTCCTATTTTTTCCCCATTTTTTCACCAATTTTTCCCATTTTTCCCCCAATTTTATTCTCATTTTTCCCCATTTTTTACCCCATTTTTTCCCCCGTTTTTCCCCGTTTTCATTTGTTTTTTCCCATTTTCCCCATTTTTTCCCCGTTTTTCCCCATTTTCATTTTTTTCCCATTTTCCCCCGTTATTCCCCATTTTTATTTATTTTTCCCCATTTTTATTTATTTTTTCCCCATTTTCATTTGTTTTCTCCCAATTTCACCCCGTTTTTCCCCTTTTTTCCCCATTTTTTCCCATTTTCCCCCATTTTCATTTGTTTTTTCCCATTTTCCCCCATTTTTCCCCATTTTTATTTATTTTTCCCCATTTTTATTTATTTTTTCCCCATTTTCATTTGTTTTTCCCCATTTTTCCCCATTTTTGTTTGTTTTTCCCCATTTTCCCCCGTTTTCACCCCATTTTTTCCCCATTTTTCACCATTTCATTTGTTTTCCCCATTTTCCCCCGTTTTCACCCCATTTTTATTTATTTTTTCCCCATTTTTCATTTGTTTTTCCCCATTTCCCCCCGTTTTCACCCCATTATTTATTTTTTCCCCATTTTTATTTATTTTTCCCCATTTTCATTTATTTTTTCCCCATTTTCCCGTTTTCATCCCATTTTTATTTATTTTTTCCCCATTTTTGTTTGTTTTTTCCCCATTTTTATTTTTTCCCCATTTTCATTTGTTTTTTCCCATTTTCCCCCGTTTCCACCCCATTTTCCCCCCATTTTCACCCCGTTTTTCCCCGTTTTTTCCCATTTTCCCCCGTTTCACCCCATTTTTGTTTGTTTTTTGCCCATTTTTCCCCCATTTTCATTTGTTTTTTCCCATTTTCCCCCGTTTTCCCCCGTTTTCACCCCGTTTTTCCCCATTTTCCCCATTTTCACCCCGTTTTCATTTGTTTTTTCCATTTTCCCCCGTTTTTTCCCATTTTCCCCCGTTTTCACCCCGTTTTCACCCCGTTTTTCCCCATTTTCCCCCATTTTCACCCCGTTTTCATTTGTTTTTTCCCATTTTCACCCCGTTTTTCCCGTTTTCGCCCGTTTTCCCCCCATTTTCCAGGTATCTCCGGGGACTGGCGCAATCACCTGAGCGCGGAGCAGAGCCGGCGCTTCGAGCGCGTTTACCGCGAGCGCATGGACGGCCTGGGGGTCTCCTTCCCCTGGGACCCCCCTCCGGAGGAGGAGACACAAAATTTGGGGAAATCCACCCAAAATGAGGCTGAGGAACCACCAGAAATGGAAAAATCGACCCAAAAAACGGGGGAGGAGACCCAAAAATGGCGGAAATTGACCCAAAATCAGGACGAGGAGCCCCAGAAAATGGAAAAATCGACCCAAAAAATGGAAAAATCGACCCAAAAAATGGGGGAGGAGACCCAAAAATGGGGGAAATCCACCCAAAAAATGGGGCAGGAACCCCAAAAAATGGAAAAATCGACCCAAAAAACGGGGGAGGAGACCAAAAACGGGGGAAATCACCCCAAAAAATGGGGGAAATCACCCCAAAATCAGGGGGAGGAAGCACCAGAAATGGAAAAATCAACCCAAAAAATGGGGGAGGAGACCCCAAAAATGGGGGAAATCGACCCAAAATGAGGCTGAGGAACCCCAAAAAATGGAAAAATCGACCCAAAAAATGGGGGAGGGGACCCAAAAAATGGGGGAGGAGACCCAAAAATGGGGGAAATCCACCAAAACGAGAGGGAGGAACCCCAAAAAATGGAAAAATCGACCCAAAAAAATGGAAAAATCGACCCAAAAATGGGGGAGACCCAAAAACGGGGGAAATCGACCAAAATGAGGCTGAGGAACCCAAAAAACGGAAAAATCGCCCAAAAAAACAGGGGAGGAGACCCAAAAATGGGGGAAATCGACCCAAAATGAGGCTGAGGAACCACAAAAAATGGAAAAATCGACCCAAAAAAATGGGAAAATCGACCCAAAAAATGGGAAAATCGACCCAAAAATGGGAAAATCGACCAAAAAATGGAAAAATCGACCCAAAAAATGGGAAAAAAAAACAAAAAAAAAAAAAAAAAAAAAAAAAAAAAAACAAAAAAAAAAAAAAAAAAAAAAAAAAAATTGGCCCCAAAAATGGCAGAATTACCCCAAAATGAGGAGAAACCCCAAAAAAATGGAAAAATCGTCCCAAAAACAGGTGGAAAAGCCCCAAAAAACGGGAAAATCACCCCAAAAAATGGGGGAGGAACCCCAAAAAATGGAAAAATCACCCCAAAAAATGGGAAAATCACCCCAAAAAATGGAAAAATTGGCCCAAAATGATGAAAATTTGCCCCAAAATGATGAAAATTTGCCCCAAAAATCCCCTCCCCACCCCCCCCCCCCGAGACCCCCCCAGGACCCCTCCCCTAATTGGGATAATTAATAAACATTAATTAACGGCGCCGTTAATTGATGCTGAACAAGGGGGGTTTATTGGGGGGATTTTGGGGGATTTTGGGGAATTTTGGGGGATTTTGGGGGATTTTGGGGAATTTTGGGGGATTTTGGGGGAATTTTGGGGGATTTTGGGGAGGGGGTGGTGCCCGTGCCGATGATGATGATGATGATGATGATGAAGGTGATGATGAAGAAAGGGCTCCGTGGGGGCTCCTCCTGCAGGAAATTTGGGAAAATTCTGGAATTTTTGGGGAATTTTTGGGTAAATTTTTGGGGAATTTTGGGGAATTTTGGGAAATTTCTGGGAATTTTTTGGAAATTTTTTGGAATTTTTTGGGAATTTTTGGGGAATTTTTGGGGAATTTTCGAGAAATTTATTAAAAATTTTTGAGAAATTTTGTGGATTTTTTTGTTAAATTTTTTGGGAATTTTTTTGGGAAATTTTTGGGAATTTTTTTGGAATTTGGGGGAATTTTGGGGGGAATTTTTGGGGAATTTTTGGGAATTTTTTGGGAATTTTTTGGGGAATTTTTGAGAAATTTTGGGGAATTTTGGGGGAATTTTCGAGAAATTTTGGGAAATTCTTTGGGAATTTTTTTGGAATTTTTTGGGAATTTTGGGTGATTTTTTGGGGAATTTTTGGGGAAAATTTGGGGATTTTGGGGAGGGGTCCCTGGGTTTTTTGGGGCAAAATTTGTTGTTTTTTGTGGCGGGGGAAACCTGAGGATTTTGGGAAAAAAACACAAATTTTTTGGGGAAGAATCCTGGGATTTTTTTGGGTTGGAATTCCAAAGGATTTTTGGGAGAAATTCTGGGAATTTGGGTTTTTTTGGGGGTGAAGGATCCTGGGGATTTTTGGGTGAATTTTGGGGGTTTTTTGGGGGTGAATTTTGGGTGAATTTTTGGAATTTTTTGGGTGAATTAAGGGGATTTTTTTGGGAGGAATTTTGGGGTTTTTTGGGTGAATTTGGGGCATTTTTTTAGGTGAATTTGGGGGTTTTTTGGGTGAATTCTGGGGGTTTTTGGGAGGAAATTTGGGTTTTTTTGGGGTGAATTTTGGGGGATTTTTGGGTGAATTTGGGGGCATTTTTTTAGGTGAATTTGGGGGTTTTTTTGGGTGAATTTTGGGGGGTTTGGGTGAATTCTGGGGTTTTTTGGGGTGAATTTGGGGTATTTGGGGTGAATTTTGGGGGTTTTTGGGAGGAAATTTGGGGTTTTTTTTGGGGTGAATTCTGGGTTTTTTTGGGAGGAATTTTGGGGGTTTTTTTGGGTGAATTTTGGGTTTTTTGGGGTGAATTCTGGGGTTTTTTTAGGTGAATTTTAGGGGGTTTTTGGGGTGAATTCGGGGGTTTTTTTAGGTGAATTTGGGGGTTTTTTTGGGTGAATTTTGGGGGTTTTTTGGGTGAATTTGGGGTTTTTTTTGGGGTGAATTTGGTGTTTTTTTGCGGTGAATTTTGGGGGTTTTTGGGGTGAATTTTGGGGGTTTTTTTGGGTGAATTCTGGGTTTTTTTGCGATGAATTCTGGGGGTTTTTTGGGGTAAATTTGGGGTTTTTTTGGGGTGAATTTTAGGGGATTTTTGGGTGAATTCTGGGGTTTTTTTTGGGGTGAATTCGGGGGGGTTTTTTAGGTGAATTTTGGGTTTTTTTGGGGGTTTTTTTGGGAGGAATTTTGGGGTTTTTTTGGGAGGAATTTTGGGGTTTTTTTGGGTGAATTTTGGGTTTTTTTTGGGGTGAATTCAGGGGTTTTTTGGGTGAATTTTTGGGGTTTTTTGGGGGATGAATTTGGGGTATTTGGG